>OY855911.1:27960938-28185938 GCA_963693305.1 Meandrina meandrites | reverse complement strand
CTCTTAACGTCTTTATGAGTGATTGCGCAGATCCGGCCACCCGACAACTAACATAAAAGCTATTATGCCTCCGGGGGCTTATTTCTTTTAAAGACCTTTTGAGGGAAGCAGGACTTAAACGAGAGGTGGGCTTGTTAGAAATGGAGGCTTGTTTTTAACCATATGTCAGTTAGGGCACTTAAAAAAAAGTTAAGTGGAATTTTTTAATCAGCGGGGTTTAGTAACACATGATAAAGAGTTACGTTTTCTTATTTGCTCTTTTACAAATTGGCGTTATTTACCATCTTGGTATGGGGAATTGAACTTCCAGACGGGTGGGCTTATTAGAGAGCGGGTCTTAATAAAGCTTTTATGTTAAATTGAAGGGTGTGGCAGTGCGATTAATCCGCATGTTGAAAGTACTATTGATACCTTCTCTTCTTTATGCTGATATGGAAATGTATAAGTGTTTTAAATAAAAGTTTGTAAACCAGGTCTCAGACCATTGTGTTTTATAAATTCAGTGTTTCATTTGGCGAACTTCGATCTGATATGCTCACTGAGCAAAATATTCAATTGCCAAACCTTTTTTTTTTCTGTTCGTGAAGGCAGGTGAACTGAAATGTCTTCCCTTGACAGGAACTCGGCAAAATTCGCATTTCCTTTTTATTTTAAGCAAAAGACTCTTAAGCTGATCTACTTTATTTGTAAAGCGTCAGCTTAACTGTCAGCGAGTTTTAATGTTTGCGAAGTGTAGGAAATTTCGAAAACACATGCCTATTTGTTTCGTGCCAAAAGGCTTAATAAAACAATGTATCCTAAAATGCTACATTTAATTCAATACGCTACAGTTTACCCGGTACAAGGAAGCATTTTTCAAATGAATTAATTAATCATCGCATAAGCTGTTCCCCTTTCTTAACTCATCTTTTCGATCTATACGCCATTTTAATTTTATTGATGCAGGTGAAACTTGAGAAAAATGAGTGGCGCCGGAAAAATGAAGAGCATAATAATTTCGTGATAATTTCAGTTAAAATTTCAATAGCCTACCTACATAATAACACTCTGAAAGCTTTTACATGCTCGAAGCTTCCATTTACACAAGTTATAATATCACAAATTGAGGTGAATATTAATATGAATAATAATAGTATTATTAATAATAATAATAATAATAATAATAATAATAATAATAATAATAATAATTAATATTTTTTTAATAATAAAAACAAAACTTTATTGAGCACTTTTCATACAAACTTGAATCTTAGGTGTATGTGGTTAAAAATATATGTATACAAATTTTGTTTTCCTTAATAATAATAATAACAATAATAATAATAATAATAATAATAATAATAATAATAATAAATAATAATAATAATATTATTATTAGTACTTAATAAAGATTATTATTATTTTTAATTATTATTATTATTATTATTATTATTATTTTAAATGTTAAGTTTAAAGTTATACATTAGGAACGTATGGTGTTGAATGCGTGAGGAAATAAATACCACCGTATAAGACATCTCCTGCACATAACAATTAAGGAAAATAAATGACAAGTGACATACTAGTGTATTTTGGTACTTTAATGACTGACATATACATGCCATATTTTAATCCCTTTCAAAACGAGAAAAAAATAATAATTCTTTGAAACTTGAATGAAAAGCTGTAATTAAAAAATGTTGTCAAAAAAAGAAGAAAAAGAAAGCATGCCATCTCGCATTCAAAGCTGTCACCAATACACTGTATGTTTATTTCGAGAACAAACTGATTGTCACATAGGTAATTTTAATAATTACCAAGGCATACAAATCCACGCAACTTTCCGCTGTTGTAGATATTTGCATTTTGGAGCGACACTGCTGGCACACGTCACAAGCAACTGCGCCAGCAACATTCAATTTCATCGCGCCGCAAAGAGACAAATTTTTAAAGCATTCAGTTCCTATCGAGGCGTTTGATTTTGCCATCTGGTCTGCCGTCTTGAAGGTTTGCTAGGCTCTTTATGATTTACCTGATTTACCCGCCATTGTACACTTCACCTTGACGTGTACCTTGAGCGAGAACAGCTTTGTTAAATTATTATCGACGACGCTTCACAATAGTGTAGGACGTCGCAGGATTAAAATCAGTAAAGGAACAGAACGGTACAACGCGAATACAAAAGACGAGTTTGCATGTTCAGCGGCACAACAGGCTGCAAAAGAAGACAATGAATGTACCTGCCATCCTGGGTCTCATCGGACTTATTGTGTTTCTTCTGGCCGCCGTTTTGTTGTATATTTGTAAGAAACGACTAGGCGTGGAGCCGCAGAAATATTCTTCAGCAAGTGCCAGCATTGTGAAACGCGAAGCCGAAGAGTGGGATGCCGTGTAGTGCAAAGGGACGTAGTACAAGCATCAATATACCACGTTTGTTGCTCAGTTGATACAATCTGGGAAATTCGATAGAAAGTTGTGTTTCGAGCTTTCATTAATCGACAAACAGAGCCATGCAATGGATACTGCAAACAACGTACTGCGGATAATCAGATACATCAACGCACCTGCGCTTTCTTTATGGCGGGATCGTGTTTCAGAAAACGAAATTCTAGAATTTTACTGAATTTAAACATAACTCATTTTAATACAGTCAGTAAAGAAGACATTGCCAAAGACTGAATGAAAAGGATTTTGGCACAATCAATCATCTGTACCGTTTATCTATGAAATTCTTCCTGTAGAAGGAAAGATACTCTGTAAATTCGAGTACAATTAAAATTTATGTCTATAAAGCGCGTTTTACAGACTTAACAGATCTGATCCCAAGAATAACAAAATGCTAATTTCACTTCGTTGTAGCAGGTATCCATATCAGTACCGCGATCTTGGTACAGTTTAAAAGCTCGTGGCGCACTTGATGTACTGTTGAAATAGAGTAATATTCGAGGTGTTATTTTTTTTATTTTTTTTTTTACTGCAGAAGTCTTACTTGAATCAGTGTGATGAATGTTGAAACAACCTGGTCTTAGAATTAACTAATTTACATGTGTGAAAGGAGAAAGACAGCCGTCTGCGTTAAAAGACGCCAGTCACGTACATGCACTGTTTGGAAGTTTTCATGTTGAAATGAAATGATATTCGAGGTATCTTGTTTACTGCGGAAGGCTTTACTTGAATCAGCTGTGTGATGAATGTTGAAATAACCTAGTCTTAGAATTAACTAATTTACATGTGAGGAAGA
Organism: Meandrina meandrites; assembly: GCA_963693305.1. Lineage (NCBI taxonomy): Eukaryota > Metazoa > Cnidaria > Anthozoa > Scleractinia > Meandrinidae > Meandrina > Meandrina meandrites. The sequence continues at coordinate 28,182,718 of OY855911.1, read as the reverse complement.
AGAAAGGCAGCCGTCTGCGTTAAAAGACGCCAGTCAAATTTAATACTATATTGTCTTTTTTTTCATTGTTTTTCTTATTTTTTTTCATATTTTTAAATTTTGTGAACGCTATGTGATTCAGATGATACAGACAAAGTCCAGTTGGGTTCATATTAGTGTTCATCTATGTGTGTACATGTCACTCGGTTAAATGTGGTAAAAAATGGCCTTAAAGTTGCGAGGCAACTCTGATGTAATTAATTATTCACAAAAGATGAATCTGGCGTTTTGTTGGGAAAGCCGTCGTTCATACCTAGAAGCTAAACGTGTGCTGTACGTGTGTTTTGGAAGTAATGTTCCAAAATTGTTTTACAATGAAGCTGAGCCCTGAAGGGGAACCGCTATGAATTAATAAGGATTAATGAGATTTTATCTTCGAGGGAAAAGACAAATTTCTGCGCCGAGATCTTTTCTTGTAATTTCTATCGCATTCACAGATTAATACTTCGCAGTAGTTTAAATAAGGGGTTGAAATTTCATGCATTTTCATGCTCGATAAAATGTAATTTAAATGGTGGCTTTTTGTCACTTTCAAATGTTTTGCTTAGCAGTAGGGGTAAAGCTGTAGACATCTTTATTTTTTTGTGATGTAAATTTTATTATTAAAAACACTTAAGCACAGGATATTGACCACATTCAAATGACCATATACAGTACGTAGGGGATATTTAAAAAGCTACATTGCTTTGTTGTCTGCGGTTAAAAGCTCTTTCAAGTTGAAAACAATATAAATCAGAAAAAATTAAAGGAAATTCTTGTTGTTTTGCCTTGAAAATCAATCTCCTGAAAGCCTAACATAATGAGACTGTCGATGCAAGTTTATTTCGTTTAATTGTTCATCACGAAAATTTTGTGAACAACATCCGGTGTCTCAAGTCGCCCGCTGAAAAGAAATGAAATATTTGCTCGCAAGTAGAATTTTTATGCATTTACCTTCAGTTTCAAGGCCTTGGTATCAACGAGAGAGGATGAAGTAAGAGAGTTAATCCCCTATATAGGCCTTATTCCAAATGTAATCCCGCTTAAGCTATTTTAAGACATGGTACCCAGTTTACCCGCAGATGTTAACGCGCGTTGGGTGGATGTTCTCGCGTGTTTATGAGAGACGATCAGGAACGCAATGGCAGGAAATGTGGCGTGAAAGTGGCTTGTATCATTTTGTCGACGAACTTAAATACAAAAACATTCCCATAAAATGATCTGAATGGCAGAGGGAGTGGGCGGGAATTGTTGTCAGCATTTGGCGTCACCATGGAATGCCACGATTCTAGTGTTTTTCTTATTCGGAAACTGCCTTTGTCGATTACGGAGGCGTATTGCCCACTCCCTGGGCAATACAACATTCTTTTTACACACATTCATAATTAATTTACATAGTCCATTCTTTTTTATTCTTACACATTTATATTCATATTTCGTCATTCATTTTTACCCGTTGAAGACTGTAGATCAAACAGTCGAAAGCTTGTACATTTTAAATATTTTTTTGCCAGAGATCGTCTTTAAATTTTTAATACCTTTATTCTCGTCACGTCTGCACATCTACTTGACAGTTTAACATACTGATCTTAATATAAGGAGAGAAATTATCAGTCAATCACCATTGAAAATCTAAATTTAGTAGAATGGAACTTTTTTAAGTAGAATGGAACTATTGTTTTTAAATCCATGCAAATAAAATTGCGGAAACATAAGCAAAACTGTAAATGGTGATTTTCATTTTTAAGTGGTCAAAATGTTGCTTAATTCATTCAAAGGGAAAAACGTTTTCATTTCTTCCTTGACTTGTATTGTGTTCGTTTTAATGGCAGCGTAATTAAAATTTTATTTTAACTTTTTTTTGCTCATTAGTTCTGCGTTGTTCCTAAACTCCAAAAGCTTCTTTTAAAGTTGTAATTAAGGACATCAAAATGATGTTTTACCTTTATAGGGCGCCGGAAAACAGATACAGATAAAATGTCATTGGAATCTAAAATCAGTAGAAAAATCAAATTATATTTTTACCGCTAAAAAAAGGAATCCACGCAAATAAAATTGCGTAAATAGAATAAGCAAACCTGTAACTGTAATTGTTAAATGCGTAAGTATTTGCTTAATTCGCAGGAAAAGGTATTCTATTTTCTGCCTTTCTTGGTGTCGTTTTAATAGTAATCGTGTAGTTTGACTATCATTGTTTTCTTCTTTTTCCCATTTTGCGTTGAAGCTTGTTATACAGTTGCAAGGACATCAAATGCCTTATATCAATTTAGGCGTCGGGGTATATTACTATCACAACGCGAAATTCAAATGTGTCGTGTACGAATGTACTGTCCGCAAAAATATCCTGAATAACAATTAACAGCAGTGGCGGCAAGACGACACTGCCACGGCATTCTTGTACATTTTGGTTGATTTGCTTGTTTTTAATTTCGGTAGACAAACGATTGTATGAAAATCATAATATAATAAATATTTTCTCCATAGTAAAATAAACAATCTAAAAATCAGGATATCACGCATCGTATATAGATTTTTAGTATTTTTCTACATGTGATTAACCCAAGTTATTTCATATATCTGTTGTCACATGTATACGCATGGAGCTAATAAAATTAAGACATTGAATATACGTTAAATACTAATTTGAATGGGCTCTTTTGTAGATATCACATGAATAATAACACGAGTATCGAGTTACTTAAAAAAAAATGTGTGAGATTTTCAGGTTTCATCAGGCAAAATAATTTATCTTATAAGGCCTTTGATGTGAGGGATTTTTCAACCTCGTTCCCAGGGCTTTTCCCTTCTAAACGAGGTTGAGGGATTTTTCATTAGAGTATGCCTGTTTTGACAGTGCTCGGGAGGCGACACAATCCTTTTAAATAAAAGGACTGTATTCAAAACGAATATTTCACCGGCAGATGTCCTGCGCGTTTCTGATAAGTGTACAATTGAAAACCGATCATACTGACTCTCAAAACTGATGGTAACAGCACAACATTTTAATTAATTATAAAAAATTTTGTTCCTGACTGCAGGAATAGGCAATGAATGTTGTCGACATTGAAATTTTTAACTTTTCTTTGCTGTGTTACTTAACAAGATTCTGTTTCCATCGAAAGCGCCGCGTTTTTGCCATCAAGCATTTGATTTCAACTCATTTACAAAAGAAAGAAAAAATTGATTCTTACGAAATAAAATAATATTTATGACAGCACATTACAAATTTTCAGTTTTGTACTTAACTGGATCCTGTGCCTATCGAGTTCGTCCTCCTTGGAATCAAACACTTCTTGAACTCGTTTCTAAAGGCGCGATTCATGAACCCATAATGACTGGATTGACACAACTCGATATGAAAAGTAGAAGCGTTCCAATAAGTGAAATTACGCGCGGGAAATTAAGATTATCCGCCAATGCATACGAAAGATGAAATATGATTCGGTACGGCACCCAGAGGCTAACAAAACTTATAACCGTGGTGAGTGGAGTTTTGGTGATGTTAGCTTCTTCGACATTTGAATTCTTCCACGAAATATTGGCATTGTGCATTTTGACAGTTTCATAGCGGAGCTCCAGCGCGCGAAGCGCGCCAGCGGAGCACCATGGATAAGAATTTTTGGTAAACCCATGAGGACGAGAAAATTTGGTTGCGTACGCCCGCCCGCCAGCCCACCCGCGTCTACAGACTCACGGGGAGGAGGAGGGAAGTCCCAATGCAGTCCGACCAGGAGGGGGGGGGGGGGGGGGGGGAGGAGATGAGTGCCATTTCTACTATCCGCAAGAACGTAATCAAAGGTTGACAACTTTGACATCCATTTTATAGTTAATTGACAGCTGTCAAAATAAGGTATTCGCTGACCAGTAACACGTGACCATATCGCGGGCTCACGTGTAGAGCTCATCGAGGTCACGTGTGTTTTTGAAGTTGACCGCTGACCAGATGATGGTTTCTTGTTGATCGCGGGCTCAGGTCCTAAGAGCCGAGAAAATTTGGTTATCATGTCATGTCCATCCGTACGCCCGTACGCGCGGATTAGGCCTGGGGACGAGTTTGCCTTTTTCCTTGATTTGAAGTTGTTCTTACGCAAAACGTGACACAAAAACATATTCGGTTCGTTTAGAGTTGAGTTACCTGTCGTAAAAATTCGTGAGAACACTGCATTACTTCAGAGGTTTTTTTCTCATGTTATAAAATGATCTGGACATTTCATTTCAACTTAAACGACGCGATTGTATGAAAAGGCGGCAAATCTGTGGCACGGGTGAACATCCGAAATGTTTAATTTGCCGACCTGAATATGATATATCGGACAAGATGTCAAAACAGCGAGAGTTGAAGAACTGTCTACGGTTCCTGCGGCTGTTTAATTCAGCTGACATTAAGCCGAGCTAAAAGTGAGCTCAGAGCCGGTCAAGTTCACGAAGTGATGGATAAAAGACTCTTAACAGCTACACCGAAAGAAAGGAAGAGATTGATCTTCGCTGATAATTCATATAATGTATATGTCGATGGAGTTGGAGTTGGAGTAAGCTCACATGGAAACTGACGTGTTCGTTTCCGATATTTAATATGGTGCTGGTATGAAAGCTTTGCCCTGCAGAATTTACAAGCCTTTTCCAAATATAAGGTAACAAACGTAATGTATGCCCTTAGATGAAGTCTGTTTTTATTGTGAGAATCTGTCTATACTTCAGTTATTTATAAGCGAATTCGAAGTTGTATCGTTTTTCAGATCTTTCCGTAGGCTTACATAAACTTATTTATAAATTCCATCATTTCTTAATGCTGCTTTCAAACCTCTTAGCTTTAATCACTTTTGTACATTTTATACAGACGTTGTCTATTAAATGTTTGGTTTCAAAGGCTGTGTTTTAGTTTATAGTGGAGTAAACTGTAAAATTCATTTTTGGATTTTCATTTGAAAAGAATATTAAACTATTGAGCCTTGGCAAAATATTACAAACTACACTTATACTGAGGAAAATCCCGCAAACTGAACAAGTCTAAACCAAAACTAGTAAAACTACTCAACGATACTGCACACTAAAATGAATTTAAGCGATTTATTAAATCCAACTCCTCTATTACCTCAAATTTACGGAAATTTAAGGTGGCTCTGAAACCGCTCCGGAGAATTTTTTTTTAACTTTGCAAAAAGTTGCATCTTAACATGCTTATCACTATTCAATAATAAAAAATGGGGGTCACCGGACTCATTTTTGAGTTATAAGCACTTAAAGGGAAAATTAAGGGTGTTTTTAACGGGTAAAACTGTTGCTATAGTAACCAGTGACGTCATGAAAATGACCTCAACTTGTTTAGCAATGATTGGGAATTTGTTTGATATCATTATATTAGCAGCAACTGATAAAGATTTGTAGTACTGAACCATCAAAGTTTAAAGCTGGAAAGTGCTCGAAACCGTTGTGAGCCTCCTTAAGATTCGTAAACAATTCTTTACGCCGGTTTCGTTGCGTTTACCTGTGCCTGGGTGAGTGAGTTCAGACTTTTTCTACCGCACATTTGCTTACCAGAAACGAAGAAAATTAATTTAGTTCTCTACATAAAATTCTCTAAGGTAATAAGCAACGTGTACGATAAAACAGAATAGTTAATCATGGAATAAGACGGCTCAAACTACATTGTTCGCTTGTTCGATAGCGAGCACCACTTCTAAATCACAAACTGCCACAACTCACACAAAACACTGCTTTAAAATAACTTGCATAACCGGCTCCCAATGAATTTGCCAGATTTGTTTTTGCGGCCGTGTTTTTCTTTGTTCTGGCGTGAACTCATTTTCTTTAGCCGCGTGATGACTTTTTTTCGGGCTGTATTTTTTTTTTGGCCTTGAGTTGATTGTGTTGCCTTGACTGTTTTGAAGTAAATCAAAACAAATTTCATTGCCTTCATCGAGGTCCTTTTTAGCTCATTCATGCGCGAAGCGCAATGAATGAGATATTGTGGGGGAACGATGTGGACGGAAGTCTGTGGACGGAAGTCTGTGGACGGAAGTCTGTCGACGGAAGTCTGTCGACAAATTTCTGTGGACGGAAGTCCGTGGGATCGTAGCCGGAAGTGATTTCAGATGCTCATTATCACCCCGATCGGTCTTGTGGAGCTCAAAATGAAAAGCAAATATACTAAAGAATAATCGAATCTCAGAAGAAAATGGAAATCACAGTCTAAAAAGCGACAAAGTGAGTTTTCGAGTTCACGACCCTTTGATTCTCAAGAGCGATGCGAATTACGGCTTGAAAATGAAACCCGAACTTGCTGACTTCAAGTGAAGCTTTGCGACATTTGGACAATTCTATGGCCCGGTAAATACTATTTTTAAGTGCTGATATGTCTTGAAAGTATTGTTTAACAGAAGATTTGTATTAATTCAAATAACTTTCAGAATTTTAAACGCAAAGCTGCACATTTTTCCGGTCACGACATCAAGTAAACAACGGCCGAAGCACAGAAAACTCTATTGCGTGGGTTCCGTACACGCTGGAAGTTCTTACGTTTTGGGCTTCTAACAGCAAATTTGGCATTTCTTTGAATAAAATTTTGTCTCAGAAAACTTTTTGGTCATTTTTGTCTTGCTTTTTATCGATTGTTTTCAAGTTGCGAGCGTTTTTTGAACAAGCCTGACAAATTTGCATATTGACTTTGACATCCGATACGCGAGCGTGTTTGCACACGCACGAAAAAATTCCGTGTTTCGCAATGAATATATATTCAGTAAATTTTATGATTTGACAGTATTCGCTCCGACTCCACCGCTTACATGGTGTAAATAACACAAAAATAAAGATTCCATACTAAAGAAAGAACAAAGTACTCGTAAAACTTTACGTAGGTGAAACATCAATAGCTCCTCGCTGGTGAGTATTAAAACATCAAACGTTGAGTGATTTGAACTCTGACCTTGCGTGAATTGATCTCGGGCCAATTTTGCTTTACGAAGAAAATAACAGGCAGTCGAAAACTGCAGGTTGATGCCAGTGGTGGTATGAAGATAAATAGTTTATAAAAGAGCTTATCAGTGTCATGTCGCCGTCGATAAAATAAGCTCAAACCAAACTTGAAAACAGTGATAAAATTTTATTCACCCCGCGCGCCATTTTAGAAGCTCACAAACATAAAACAGCACGAAATCCCTAATCAATCTACAGAATTTCCAAACTAATACTAAATTGACACAAGCAATACTTGCCACACTTTCCATTACTTTTACTATTAATAAAAATACTCCGTTATATTTTCTGAAGGAACGTAGTAATTATCCATTGAAAATTGAAAGAATGCGTATTGATCACAATCACTGTCTGTCTCAAATCTAAAGACGTTCGCTTCGAAAGCCCAAAAATCCTTACTTTTTAAGCTAAACTAATAAAAAAACAATTAAAAGAAACTTTGCTTCAATTTCATTTCCTTTAACATTGAGCGAAGAATTTTTCGAAAAGCGACAAAATATCAAAATGAAATTCGACAAGCGAGCGTTTCAAATTTGCCGGTATATAACTTAAAATCCGCTCAAATAAATCGAAGAAATAAAAAACAATCGAAAGAAACCGGCTTTGTTTCAGGTTGCGTGATTACATCTCGAGCCAATTCTGTTCGACGTTCAAAAAAACATTAAAACGAACTTCAAGGTAGATTTATATGCAGGCCCTATTAATTTGGGGTTTTCGGCTGAGGCTCAGGCTGTGCATTCTTATTATTTTTCACGATTTGAGGCTGAAAATGTTCTTTAAACGTTTTTAATTTAGACATGTAAGAAGTGTAAGTTGAGCTACAAACTGAGATGTTCTACACAGTATATCATACAGCAAGAAAACAACGTAAGACCACAGTTTTGCACCTTAATAATACCGCTCATTAAACAAAGTATTAAATCAAATGGGCAAAATAAAGACGTTCTCTGACTATCAGCCTGGGATATGTTCTTAGCATGTTCTTAATAAAATTTACAATAGGTAGATCTCAGCCTCAACGTTCTTTACACATGTTTATAAAAAAAGTTCTTATAAAAAAGAGAGTGTACTAAGGCAACAAAATTATAGGGAAACGGAATAATTTGGGATATCTAAGTGATCTAATAATTTCAGATTCCGGAATATCTAACATAAAAGTTGGCGATTCAGATCACCGCAATTAACGGATAAGGAATATTCAGGCCAAAAATTAATGAGATGAGGGATAAACAGCCCCCCTTTATGGGGCCTCGTTATGAGCTGCGCTCGCACATCCTCGCAGTTAACTAACCCCTCCTGTTTCGAACAGTATTTTCTTTCTTCTTTGATTTAAATTACCAGCATTCAACTTTACAATGCAATTTGTCCATAACATGAATGAGCTGGCTCTGAGGCCACTTTGATTTACACTGATTTGCTCTAGGTGGTTTATTAGTGTACAGTAAAAGTTGTAAAAACTTTTTGTACTAAAATTTGATATGTGCGCCTCCTTGCATACGTGGGGAACCCAATAAAGTGCAGGGACATCAAAGCACTGTAAATTCAAGCTAAATTTAAGAAATGGGAGCTCCGCTTTTAGGCCTGCCTAAATCTATATATTAGATTTTCCAGTAACAGGTCAGGATGACAAAGAAAGGCGTGTACTCAAATACAATCAAAATTGCAAAATAGAATTTTGTGATCTCTATCTTCCCGACTAATCTAGGAAGATCGAAGAAGACTCTGCTCGAGAGTAATTTCAATAACGTTTTCCTCAGTAATATCTAAATTAAGTTTACTTGAATTTAGAAAGAAGTTTTAATATTTATTTTCCAAGGACAAACAAACATTCATTTTGTCGCTCGTACCTCTAAGGTGTTTCCTGACAAATGAAAAACGCCTTCAGCATAGAATAATAATTACTTAAAATACTAATATATATTTATATATAATATAAATGCAGTTAATTTCTAAGAGTCAATAGTTGAATTTAACTAGATTCTGCGCCTACAGCTGTCGAGCTTCTCTTCTTTTTTAACATCAAACACTTCTTAAGGTATCAGATGCTCTTTTTTCATGAAAAAAATGCTATTTTTTTATTTTTACATAATATGAAAGTTCATACGAATCTGCGACATAATCCATTGTAAAAAATATGTTTTTATCGTTTTGTATTGCTTTTTTTTCGTAAAAATGTAGAACTGCATTGTTATTCATTTGTCATCAAGTTAATTGAAGCATGTCATCAATCAACCGGCACGCGATATCAATACGCGTGAGTCGAATCATTTTCGATCAAACAGGAACGCGCTACGGTAGATATTTTCTTCGCTTTAGGTTTTGTTATATGTAAATGTAGTGGTCGTATATGTAAATAGGTGTCAGGAAAGGCGAAAAGCGTTAACAGAACCCTTCGCTCTTTGTTCCGTCGAAAAGCGGAGGGTGAATATGTTTGTAATAAACAATAACCATCTTCAAAGAATTACATTTTGAAAGCTGTTGTTGATTTCATATCATGCGTGTTCAACAAGTGTCACATGAAAATGTACGATCTTTCCAAGAAGAATTAACACTGAGATAAAAGAATTTCATTTCTTCAAGAAGCAAGTCTCGAGGAGAAACGACGTTGTTATTGTCCGCGTCATTCGTAGCGGCGGCGGTCTTTGCATACATGTATTTTTCCCTGGCGCGTTTTGTTCTTTGCTTTCCTGGGACGCTCATTGTTCACTGTTCTGCAGGGAGCCCAAAAACTTTAGGGCCAGTTTTCTCGGCAATAAAAATTTGCGATTTACGGCATATTCTCGAAGCTCCAAGTCAGACGGGTTTTAATCGATTGACTTCAAATTTCGCGTGTTGCGAGATTTACACCTTAGCTAAAATAAGGTGTCTGGGAATTTTATTTTTCGGCTTTGTTTCGGAGATATTCGCATTTTCTCACGGATAACCTCCCGAAAACCGATAACCAAACTTTGAAATATAATATTTCGAAAACAAGGAAACCAATCGCCAATCGCAGACACCTGTTTAAAGAACAACATCTGCGGTTCACAAAAATATCAATAAGTTTAAATTCCATCAAATTCTCGGGGAGTTGGAACTCGTGAGATGATCATGGGTCATTTGTTAGAAAATGTAAAAAAACTGGAATCGGACATAAACTTCACAAAAATAGACTCCAAATCGGAAATATCCATTTATTAAGTAATAAATGAACGCAGTTTGAGAGAATAAATTAGGATTAGGCGCGCGAATTTCGCGACTTTTCGACAAGCGGTCTGAAAGGGCACCTGATACCTTAAACTCGTTTTTAAATGCGCGATTCATGAAACCATAAATGAAAGGATTCGCACAACTCGACGAGTAGACTAGGAAGGTTGAGAAAAATAAAAGCTCATTTGGAAGAGACGGTTCTACAAGAGACATTACATTTATGTTAAGAGCCGGCATCCAAAGACAAACGAAACCCAGCACGGTGGCGAAGAGAGTTTTGCTGACCTTAACATCTTCCACGTTGGAACTCTACCATGAAACATTTGCATTGTACATCTTGACAACTTTGTAAATTTTCCAATAGCAGTAAACGATTATAAAATACGGCAAGTACATTATAGCACTAAAGGCAGGAATGGCAAATTGACGAAACTCTATAGCGCAATAAGTGGGTAAATCTGGGTTTGGTCTGGCGAAGGAGCCGAGGAAGAACACTGCCAGAAGAGAGTAAACGATGGCAAGAAACCATACGATCGATGCTGTTGCAATAATGAATCTCCTTTTAAATGTGGTTTGGTACTTGGCTGGTTTTACTATTTTATAAAACCTGTTCAGTGCCATTAGTGCCATAGTGTATATCGAGATGGTCGCCATGGAATACATGGAAATGGCCAAGAAATAGCATCCAGTCATCCCAAATGGCCAATCACAAATGGCAAGCATCGCAATCAATAATGGCATACAAAGAGCTTGTAAGATGTCGCTCAGGGCCAAAGAGATGATGTAGTAGTTGGTTGGATGGCTGGCGTAGTCTCGGGTTTTTGTATACAGCAAAACAGACCAGGGTGTTTCCAACCAGCGAAAGAATCATCAGCATAGAAAATATGGCAGTTTCTGAAACCACAGTTGCTGTATTTCTATCTTCAAGGCTCTGAGCCATTTTCTGTCTGTTCTTTAGCTATACACGCTGCCGTAAAAGGTCATTCGGAAGAAGCTCTAGGTCTGTTTATTAGCGTTTGAAACTAAAGGTTTTGAAACTTGGTCTACTTCGTAGCAAGGCAGTCAATTGAAAATTGACCACACGCCACCGGGATTTTTATGGTCGAAAAAACAGAAAACGTTCGGCCGTTAGCCAAGAGATAGCAGTCAATGCAATATAAGACATCTGCCATTGTTTAAAAATCCTGAGGTCTTTAATTAAAAATCTTTTTTTTTTCAATGTACTTCTCATCTGGTTTGCAGAATCCCTTGGCTTTGTTGTCAGGTCTCTTGTTATCCCGCAGCTTACCTGTCTGGTTTGATCGCTGATCGCCTTGCATCCAGGATTTTTTATTATTATTTTCATTTAGCTTACTGTCCTTTTTGATTAACCTTAGTATTACTGAGCTGCCTATTTGTTTTCTAAAATGAAAGCGAAAAGAAATCAATTTCAACATGTTAGTTTCCAACAAAACACTCCCTGGATCCCATCAGAGCGCTATTAAAATGATAATTTCTTGGTGTGGCACTGTTTTCTATTGAGACTGTCGACCACAATAATCAGTCAGACCAAAATGTGCCAAGTGAGCATTTTTATTGTAGACTTTTCCCAAAAATTAAACTTTCAAAAGGTAACAGCCTTCTTTCTTTTTTTCTTCACTTCATCTTCCGTTTTGACCAACTTTGGTAAAAGGAAGCATTTTATTCCCGTTGCAAAATGAAATTGCAGACCTTATATACCGTAATTATGGTTTATTCAATTAATACATTATTTTTGCTTTTAATTTACCAAGAAAAAGCTATTAAAAAGCAAGGCGTTCAAAGACAGAAAAAATTAAGTGGAATCCCGATTTCTCGAACATCTAGCAGAAAGGAAAATTGGTTTGAGAAATCAGGAGGTTTGAGAGAGATCGGGGTTAAGTTACATGCAAAGAAGTACTGTCCAAGGGAAATAAAAATTAGTTCGAGAAAGAAACTAAGAGCTCCAAAAAATCTGAATTCTGCCGCACTGTCCAAGGGAAATGAAAACTTGGTTTGAAAAGTAGGGAGCTTGGTTCGAGAAATCGAGGAACACTTGCATGCAGAAAAGTACTATCCAAGGGAAAAGAAACTTTCGTTTGAGAAATCGTGTCCTGTAACTATAATTAAAAACTGCCGTTACTCTAGCAGGACACAGTTATATACAGAAGGAATCTTCTATTCTACACAAGTTGCACATTCAAAGGTAATCCTTCTGGTTATATATATACAAGTAATTTCTACACAATCTATATCATAATAACATAATATATAGATTTAGGCAGGCCTAAAAGCGGAGCTCCCATTTATCTTTTTTTTTTTTGCTCGAGTATATTACAGTGTTACCAAATAAGAAACCACACTATATTTCTAAGCTTATACGGTGGCCCATATAGGTACAAAAAACCTCTCATGATTTTGTTGACGAAAGGGACGTCAATATATTTCGTGATTAACCCGTCTGAATTTTCCTGCCTTTAGTGACAGGTTCTAAATTTGAAATTGACGAATGAACTTTATTGGGTTCCTCACGTACCCACGTAGGCGCAAAACAAATCTTAGTAAAACTTTTTACAACGTTTTAATACTGTACACTAATTCGTAATACACCTCTAGGACCTCTATGAGTTATTCAATGTAAAAAGACCCTTGACCTTGTTCTGATTACTACAAAACTGTTAGGGCAAGAAAATCAACTCAAGGCAAAAACAAAGTACGGACAGAAAAATAAAGTGAACTCGCTGCTAAACACAGTTAACTAAATGAACTCACGCCACGGCAAACTGAGAAAATCACGGCGGCAAAACAAACACTGCAAATTGATGGTGCCGGTTATCTAAGTCATTTTAAAGCAGTATTTGTGTAAGAATTGTGGCACTGAACCCACTCAGCCTAGCACAGGTAACTCGCAACGAAATCGGCAAATTCAACACACTCACTAACAAGCAGTGATATTATAAAGGGAAACAAAACAAATGCAAGCGAGCCGAAATCGCGATTTTGATCCGTGAAGCTAAATAATTTCTTTTCAAAATCCAATAATGAACATCACAGTTAACTCCAATAACTAAAACTGAAAATAATTAGTCTAAACAAAATATTTACTAAACAAATGTGTAAAATGTACAAACATGAACAGGCTTGATAAATATTTACGTGAAGATCTGAAAACCGACACAACTTCAAATTCATTCATAAATGAAGTATAATTCTCTCAATATAAAATTAGGGTTATGCTTAGTGCATACATTTACGTTTTTTACCTCATTATTAAAGAAGGCTTATAAATTCTGCAGGGATAAGCTTTCAAACCAGCCCAATAATATCGGAGACGAACACGGCAAATTCGTTGCAAGCTTAGTCCAACACAACCGACATATACATTATATGAATTATCGCCGAACATCAATTTCTCTCTTTCCATCGGTGTAGCCTTTAACAGTCTTTTATCCTCCACTTCAATGAACTTGATTGGCTCTGAATTCACTTTTGTTTGAGCTCAATCCAGTGATATTCAGCCTTGCTCAGCCGTAGGTCGAACCCTGCACATCGCGCTCTTTTTGACTTGTTATCCAGTATATCATGTTCAAATCGGCAATTATTTCGGATCTTCCCGTTAAGAGGTTGTCCTAAATCATTTGGCATAAGTTTCCATGATGTAGATGAGTAAATAAAGCGAGAAATATTCACGAAAATCGATGTTTGCCAGCAGTTTTCTTCGCGTCTTTCATTCAGCTTTAAAGGTGAACAGCGTACCAAAGATTTGCCGCCTTTTCGTACAATTGCTTCGTTTAAGTTGAAATGAAATGTCCAGATTATTCATTTAACATGAGAAAAAAACTAAACTAATTATTTCTAAAATAGATCTAGCCAAGCCTAAAAGCAGAGCTTGTCGGTTATTTACCTTGCCCTTTATTTGAATCTGAATTTACGCCATGATAAAATTATCAGGCTAAGTAAAAAACTGAGTACTTGAGCCCGCGATCAACTGGAAAACCATTACTTGGTCAGCGGTCAACTTCCAAAAAAGACGACACCTCGATTAGCTCTACGCCTGAGCCCGCGATATGGTCATGTGATACTGGTCAGCGGATACCTTGTTTTGACAGCTGTCAATTGACCATGACATGGAAGTTCAATATCAAAGATTTAACAGTAACCAAGGCGGTAATTGTCCTGTGACTCCCCTCCCCCTCCCCCAGAGTCTGTACGGACGGACGGACGGACGGACGGACGGACGGACGCTCGTACGGTCACGTGATTACCAAATTTTCTCGGCTTGATGGTTTACCAAAATTTCTTACCCATGGTGCTCCGCTGGCGCGCTTCGCGCGCTGGAGCTCCGCTAATAAAATTATACCTCAGTGCAATTTCATTTACAGAAATATAAATAATCCTGTTTTAAATTGTAGCAACAAGTAATATATACATTTAGGCAGGCCTAAAAGCGGAGCTCCCATGCATTTATCTTTTTTTTGCTCGAGTAAATTACAGTGTTACCAAATAAGAAACCACACTATATTTCTTAGCTTATACGGTGGCCCATATAGGTACAAAAAACCTCTCATGATTTTGTTGACGAAAGCGACGTCAATATATTTCGTGGTTAACCCGTATAAATTTTCCTGCCTTTAGTGACAGGTTCTAAAATTGAAATTGCCGAGTGCACTTTATTGGGTTCCTCACGTATGCACGTAGGTGCAAAACAAATCTTAGTCAAACTTTTTACAACGTTTACTGTACACTAATTCGTAATACACCTCTAGGACCTCTATGAGTTATTCAATGTAAAAAGAACCTTGACCTTGTTTTCATTACTACATAACCATCAGAGCAAGAAAATCAACTCAAGGCAAAAACAGAAAACAAAGTGAACTCGCTGCTTAACACAGTAAACAAAATGAACTCACGGCACGGCAAACTGAGAAAATCACGGCGGCAAAACAAACTCTGCAAATTGATGGTGCCGGTTATGTAAGTCATTTTAAAGAAGTTTTTGTGTAAGAATTGTGGCAGTTTGTGATTTGGAAACTGGTGCACGCTAACTTAGAATAAGCTTACAATGTTGTTTTGACTGTTTTGAACTGTCTTCCTTTTCGTTGCGGTTTGGTTGCATGATTTACTAATTCTGTTTCATCGTACGCGTTGCTATTAAAATGCCTAAGAGAATTTTATGTAGAGAACTGAATGAATTTTCTTCATTTCTGGTAAGTAAATATGCGGTAGGTTAAGTCTGAACCCACTCAACCTAGCACAGGTAACTCGAAACGAAACCGGCAAATTCAACACAGCAGAGATAAGAGAAACAAAACAAATGCAAGCGAGCCGAAATCGTGATTTTGATCTGTGAAGCTAAATAATTTGTTTTCAAAATCCAATAATGAACATCACAGTTAACTCCACTAACTAAAACTGAAAATAATTAGTCTAAACAAAATATTTACTAAACAAAATAAATGTGTAAAATGTACAAACATGAACAGGCTTGATAAATATTTACGTGAAGATCTGAAAACCGACACAACTTCAAATTCATTCATTAATGAAATATATAAATTCTCTCAATATAAAATTAGGGTTATGCTTAATGCATACATTTACGTTTGTTACCTCATTATTGAAGAAGGCTTATAAATTCTGTAGGGCAAAGCTTTCAAACCAGCCCAATAATATCGGACACGACCACGGCAGTCTCGTTGCAAGCTTAGTCCAACACCAGCGACATATTCATTATATGAATTATCACCGAACAACAATTTCTTCCTTTCCATCGGTGTAGCCTTTAACAGTCTTTTATCCTTCACTTCAGTGAACTTGATCGGCTCTGAATTCACTTTTGTTTGAGCTCAATTCAGTGATATTCAGCCTTGCTCAGCCGCAGGTCGAACCCTGGACATCGCGCTCTTTTTGACTTGTTATCCAGTATATCATGTTGAAATCGGCAATTATTTCGGATCTTCCCGTTAAGAGGTTGTCCTAAATCATTTGGCATAAGTTTCCATGATGTGCATGAGTAAATAAAGCGAGAAATACTCGCGAAAATTGATGTTCGCCAGCAGCTTTCTTCGCATCTTTCATTCAGCTTTAAAGGTGAACAGCGTACCAAAGATTTACCGCCTTTTCTAACAATCGCTTCGTTTAAGTTGAAATGAAATGTCCAGATCATTTATTTAACATGTGAAAAAAACTAAACTAAATACTGTATTTCTAAAATAGATTTAGCTAAGCCTAAAAGCAGAGCTTGCGGGTTATTTACCTTGCCCTTTATTTAAATCTGAATTTACGCGATGATAAAATTATCAGGCTAAGTAAAAACTGAGTACTTGAGCCCGCGATCAATTGGAAAACCATTACCTGGTCAGCGGTCAACTTCCAAAAAAGACGTCCCCTCGATTAGCTCTACGCCTGAGCCCGCGATATGGTCATGTGATACTGGTCAGCGGATACCTTGTTTTGACAGCTGTCAATTGACCATGACATGGAAGTTCAATATCAAAGATTTAACAGTAACCAAAGCGGTAATTGTTCTGTGACTCCCCTCCCCCTCCCCCAGAGTCTGTACGGACGGACGGACGGACGGACGTACGGTCACGTGATTACCAAATTTTCTTGGCTTGGTGGTTTACCAAATTTTCTTACCCATGGTGCTCCGCTGGCGCGCTTCGCGCGCTGGAGCTCCGCTATTATTTTGCACTACAACACGTGCGTGTAAATTCAAATCTAGTTTATTTCAAAGTATTCTTGATGTTGTGCTAAAGCCTTTTTTTGTATTTTCCACAAAAAGATTGAAAACGTGCCAAGCGAAAAAAATCTTCTTCTCTGGAATGAGCCACAGCTTTGACTCTTTGCATGAGACGCGATAGGGTCTCTACAACTTAAGGGACAATTTAATTTATGACGTCTCAAAGTAAAGTTATTTTTAAAGAAGTAAATTAAAAGATAAAGTTTAACCTTAATCACTTCTTAGGGGTTTAAAATCCCTGTCTTGTTCCAAGCTAAGGAAGCTAAACTTATGTTGAAAGGAGGAGAGGTTTCTTTTGGCACTCAACTGGAGTTTGTGGCTATCATGTGTGTTCTTTTCAGCTTCAAACATTTCATAAACTCATTCTTGAATGAGCGATTCATGAAACCGTAGATGAAGGGATTGGCACAACTCGACGAGAAAACTAGAAAGGTTGCGAAGAGTGTAAGCTCACTTGGGAGAGAGGTTTCTGCAAGTGTCGCCAAATAAATGGAATGAGCCGGCATCCAAACAGCAACAAAACCAATAACGGTGACGAACAAAGTTTTGCTGATCTTAACATCTTCCACGTTGGAACTCTGCCATGAAACATTTGCATTGTGCATCTTGACAACTTTGTGAATTTTCCAGTAGCAGAAAATGATAATGACATACGGCAGGTACATGATAACGAAATAAACAGGAAGGGAAAATGGGTAAACCGTTACCGCGCAAAGAGCGAAACGTGGGTCTGGCTTGGGGTCATAGCCCAAGACTAAAGCTGTGAGAAAAGAGTAGAGAATGGCTACAACCCACACGAGCAATGCTGTTGCAATGATGAATCTCTCTTTGAATATGGTTTGGTACTTGGCTGGTTTTACTATTTTATAATACCTGTTCAACGCCATCAGCACCATAGTGTATATCGAGATTATCGCCAAGGAGATAATAGTCAAGATTATCGCCAAGGAGATAATAGTCAAGAAGTAGCATGCGAAAGTCCCAAATGGCCAATTACTAGTAGCTAGCATCCCAATCGATAGCGGCATTGTACATAGAGCTTGGAAGATGTCGCTGAAGGCCAAGGAAATAATGAAGTAGTTGCTCGGACAACGTAGTCTCGGGTTTCTGTATACAGCATAACAGACCAGGAGGTTTCCAAAGAGCGAAAGAGCCATCACCAAGGAAAATATGGCAGTCTCAACGACAACAGTTGCAGTATTTCTTTCTTCAATAATTCGATCCATTTTGCAGGGTATTCTCTTTAAACTGTTCCTTTTCTTTTTCTCAGCTCTTTAACTTTTTCGCCTTTTGCAGTCAAAACGCCGCCCTAGAAAGCCTCCAAGATGAATCTTTTTGCCTTATAATATTCACTTCTTGCAACAAATATTTTGAGACTTGATCGTTTTGATAGCAAGATAGATTCAAAAACCGACAGCACGCCCTTTGCAGAAGGTAAAAATATATTTGTCGTTAAGCGAGAAATGTCAGTCAATGCAATATAAAAACAGCTGCGAGTCAATTTAAGCTGATCAAAAATCGAGTCCATTGTTATAAAAATCCTGAGGATTTTAATTATTACTTCTTTATTTGTATGCTCCGGCCATTTACGTACAGTAAGTAAACTTCAGACAGGAAAAAGGGAAAAATAAAAAAAATAAAACTTTTACCTCAGCTGTCAAGACTTTATTATTCCCTCGACCAGTGTTGGCAGTTGTTCTGTTCCACTTGCATTTTAAATAAATTTGTAATTTAATTCGTTTTTATTTTTTTGTTTACTGGATCGTCTGTTTTGATTATTTTGATTATTAAGGCGATGTCTATTTGTCTTTGAAAATTAAAGTGCGAATCCAATAAAGCAACATAAAACTCTGTGCCAATATATTCTATCAGTTTTAGAGCAGAAATAAAAATTACGTTCAGAAAGCTATCAAAATGGTAATTTCTCGTACGGCATTGTTCTGTAGTAGGGCTGTTGGACACTGTCGAAAACAATAACCTTATCTATAAAGTGCCCTATGGACATTTAGCTATATTCTTCATTCCAGGTTGATTCCCAAAACGATATGCTGGTGTCAATTCTTCCTTGCTTCCCATTCACGTTTTTCTCCTTTCTCTGAAACATCTGGAAGAATAGCTGTAAAGCAGACTGAATGCGCTTCATGGATTCGGTTTGTAAGAAACTTAGCACCTTAGCGCGAAAATGAAATTTGGTCCAGTTTCATGAGAGCATTCACTGCATGGCTCAAATGTATTCATCCCGAAACGTTACGTTAAGGGCATTCAGTATTGTTACGGTCGTGCTAGAGTCGCACTCCGTCTTGAATTTGTTTCTTTAATTTGCTTGCACTGATACCACAGGCACCCTAAGTTCCTTGGGAACCATGAACAATATCTGACATTGCGTAATAGCCTAAATGTTAGAGTTTACATATTAATTTTAGAGATACGCTTGTGCATGGTCCCTAATTGTCATTCAGAGTGCAACAGTATCAGATGTATTCAAGATTTTTCGCCATTCACACCACTTTACCTCTTCCGCCCTACCATCGGACATTGAAATCCGAAAGATCGTATACGTAACAATACGGAAGCAAGACATACCCTTTAGACGGAAGCCCTGCAGCTGTATGGATTAGATTGGACAATCACTGAATAGTAGCAGATAATGATAAGCTGTGGTTTTTAGCAAACCAAAAATGTCAACCAGCTTCTTTTACAAGCTGACTGGTCAGTTTCGGAAAATTATGTCACCAGTTCCCTGAGACAAGTGCGCCCGGCGATTTTTAGCGGAGCTCCCCAGTTGCCCGAAGGGCCGTAGAGCGGGGCCCCATAACTGTCATGCGAACAAAAGAAATTAGGAAAACCATGCATTTGAGTTTTCATGGTCATCGTGGTTAGCGGTATGGCTCGCTGGTGGGTGCGCTCTACGTACATACATACGTGCGTGCGTGCGTGCGTGCGAACGAAGTCACCCAACATGCCTGCGGTGAGCTAATGTTGGCGATATGATGACACAATGTCGTATATATTTATGCTTGCAGCATATATATTTTAAAAATTGGTTTTTTCTCGGTCAATACTCACCGAAGATCCTACTCGAAATCCAACTCCAAAATCCAATTCGAAATCCAACTCGAAAATCCAACTCGAGACACAATTCGAGATCCTTACTCAGATGTTAGGCGATCGGGTCTCGATTTAACTTATGCTTTAACTATATTTTTTTAGGCAACTGCGCACTGCAGCAGCTAATTATAAATGCATTTATTTTTTAAGAGTCAATAGTTGAATTCAATTGGATTCTGTGCCTACAGCTATCGAGCGTCTCTTCTTTTTTAACATCAAACACTTCTTAAAACCCGTTTTCAAATGCGCGAGTCACGAAACCATAAATGAAAGGATTCACACAACTCGACGAGTAGACTAGAAAGGCTGCGAAGAACATAAGCTCATTTGGGAGAGACGGTTCTACAAGAGACGTTACATTTATGCTAAGAGCCGGTATCCATAGACAAACGCAACCCAGCACGGTGGCGAAAAGAGTTTTGCTGACCTTTATCTTCCACGTTGGAACTCTGCCATGAAACATTCGCATTGTGCATCTTGACAACTCTGTAAATTTTCCAGTAGCAGTAAACGGTTATAAAATACGGCAAGTACATTATAGCACTAACATACATACATATAGCGTACAAGGCCGTTCAGAAGACGCTCTAGGCCTGTTTATTTGCGTTTGCAAACAAATCTTTTGAAACTTGGTCCATTTCGTAGCAATGCAGTCAACTGAAAATTGACCGCACGCCACTGGGTTTTTTTACGATGAAAAAAAAAAAAATGCGGCCGTTACCAAAGAAAAAAAAAGCTAATGTAATATAAGACATCTGCCGTGGAAAATAAAGGTCAATTTAAGCTAGAAAAATATAAAGTCCATTGTTTAAAAATCCTGAGGTCTTTAATTAAAAATCTCTTTTTCAATGTACTTCTGATCTGGTTTGCAGAATCCCTTGGCTTTGTTGTCAGGTCTCTTGTTATCCCGCAACTGTACCTGTCTGGTTTGATCGCTGATCGCCTTGCATTCAGGATTTTTTATTATTATTTTCATTTAGCTTACTGTCTCTTTAGATTAACTTTAGTATAACTGAGCTGCCTATTTGTTTTCCGAAATGAAATGCAACCTCGTATATGACTATAGATAACATTAATAGCAAAAAAATCAATTATATGTAACTGATTTCCGACAAAACACTCCCTGGATCCCATCAAGAAAGTTATATCAGAGCCCTATTAAGATGATAATTTCTTGGTGTGGCACTGTTCTCTGTTGAGACTGTCCACCACAGTAATCAGTCGACCAAAAAGTGGCCAGTAGGCATTTTCAAAAACAAACGTGTTTTTTTTCTTTTTCATTTTAGATTAATCCCAAAAATTCAACATTCAAAAGGTAATAGTTTTCTTTCCTTTTTTCTTCACTGAATGTTCCGTTCTGACCAATTTTGGAGAAAGGAAGCATTTTATTTGTGTTTCAAAATCAAACTACAAACCTTTTATACCATAATTATGGCAATGTACATGTGTTCCGATTATTCATTAATACATTATTTCCGCTTTTAAGAAAAAGCTATTAAAAAGCGAGAGGTACAAAGGCAGAAAAAATTAAGTGGAATCCCGATTTCTCGATCATCTAGCAGAAAGGAAAATTGGTTTGAGAAATCAGGAGGTTTGAGGGATCGGGATTAAGTTACATGCAGAGAAGTACTGTGCAAGCGAAATAAAAATTGGTTCGACAAAAAAAAAACGAGGGGCTCCAAAAATCTGAATTCTACCGCACTGTCCAAGGGAAATGAAAATTTGGTGTCAGAAATCGGGTCCTGTAACTATATTAAAGCCTGCCGTTACTCCAGCAGGACACAGTTATATACAGAAGGAATGTTCTATTATACACAAGTTGTACATTCAAAGGTAATCCTTCTGGTTATATATACAACTAATTTCTACACAATCTATTTTTCTTAATGACATAACAAAACAAGCTATATCTCAGTTCAAGTTCAACCACAGAAATATAAATAATACTGTTTTGAATTGTGGCAACAATTATTATTTTGCACTATAACACTTGCGTGCACATTTCAGATCTATAAATTCTTGATGTAGCGCTGTGAACGCTTTTTTGGTTTTCCACACAAAATTGAAAACGTTCCAAGCAGAAAATCATCATTCTCCGGAATGAGCCACGGCTTTGACTCTTTGCATCTGAGGCGATAAGGTTTTCTACAACAATTTAATTTATGACGTCTCAAAGAAGTTATTTTCAAAGTAGTAAATTAAAAGATAAAGTCTAACCTTAATCACTTGGGGCTTAAAATCCCTCTCTTTTTACTAACTAAGGGAGCTAACCTTATGTTTAAAGGAGGAAAAGTTTCCTTTGTTGCTTAACTGGATTCTGTGTCTATAGTGTGTGTTCTTTTCAACTTCAAAAATTTCATAAACTCATTCTTGAATGAGCGATTCATAAAACCGTAAATGAAGGGATTGGCACAACTCGACGAGAAAAGTAGAAAGGTACCAAAGAGTGTAAGCTCACGTGGGAGAAGGGGTTTAAGTAGGGACACGAAATAAATGCAATTAGCTGGCATCCAAAGACCAACAAAACCAATAACGGTGACGAACAAAGTTTTGCTGATCTTAACATCTTCCACGTTGGAACTCTGCCATGAAACATTTGCATTGTGCATCTTGACAACTTTGTAGATTTTCCAGTAGCAGAAAATTATTACAACATACGGCAGGTACATGATAACGCTAAAAACAGGAAGGGCATATTGGTGAAACGTAACCGAGCAAATGGCGAAACGATGGTTTGGTTCGGGGTCATAGCCCAGGACAGATACTGTGAGAAAAGAGTAGAGAATGACTATCACCCACACGAGCGATGCTGTTATAATAATGAATCTCTTTTTGAATGTGGTTTGGTACTTGGCTGGCTTTACTATTTTATAATACCTGTTCAATGCCATTAGTACCATAGTGTATAAGGAGATTTTTGCCAAGGAGTACTTACAAAAGGTCAAGAAGTAGCATGCGAAAGTCCCAAATGGCCAATTACTAGTAGCTAGCATCCCAATCGATAGCGGCATTGTACATAGAGCTTGGAAGATGTCGCTGAAGGCCAAGGAAATGATGTAGTAGTTGCTTGGACAACGTAGTCTCGGGTTTCTGTATACAGCATAACAGACCAGGAGGTTTCCAAAGAGCGAAAGAGCCATCACCAAGGAAAATATGGCAGTCTCAAAGACAACAGTCGCAGTATTTCTTTCTTCAAGTATTGGATCCATTCTGTAGGGTATCTTCTTTAGCTCTGTTTCTTTTCTTTTCTAAGATGAATCTTTAGGCCTTATAACATTCAGATCTTGCAACAAATATTTTAAACCATGGTCTTTTTGGTAGCAAGATAGATTCAAAAGCCGACAGCACGCCCTTTTGCAGGAGGCAAACTTATATTTCTCGTTAAGCGAGAAATGTCAGTCAATGCAATATAAAAACAGCTGCGAGGTGATCAAAAATCGAGTCCATTGTTATAAAAATCCTGAGGATTTTAATTAAGACTTCTTTATTTGTATGCTCCAGCCAATCACGTACAGCAAGTAAACTTCAGACAGGAAACAGGGAAAATCTTTTAATTCAGCTGTCAAGACTTTATTATTCCCTCAACCAGTGTTGGCAGTGTTCTGTTCCACTTGTATTTTAATTCCTTTTTATTTTTTGTTTACTGGATCGTCTGTTTTGATTGTTTTGATTATTAAGGCGATGTTTATTTGTCTTTGGAAATTAAAGTGCGAATCCAATATATCAACATAAAACTCTGTGCCAATATATTCTATCAGTTTTAGGGCAGAAATAAAAATTGCATTCAGAAAGCTATCAAAATGGTAATTTCTCGTACGGCATTGTTCTGTAGTAGAGCTGTTGAACACTGTCGAAAAGAATTACCTTATCTATAAAGTGCCCTATGGACATTTAGCTATATTCTTCATTCCAGGTTGATTCCCAAAACGATATGCTCGTGTCAATTCTTCCTTGCTTCCAATCTACGTCTTTCTCCTTTCTCTGAAACATCTGGAAGAATAGCTAGAAAGCAGACTGAATGCGCTTCATGGATTCGGTTTGTAAGAAACTTAGCACCTTAGTGCGAAAATGAAATTTGGTCCAGTTTCATTAAAGCATTCACTGCATGGCTCAAATGCATTCATCCCCAAACGTTACGTTAAGGGCATTCAGTATTGTTACGTTCGTGCTAGATTCGCATTCCGTCTTGAATTTGTTTCTTTAATTTGCTTGCACTGATACCACAGGCACCCTAAGTTCCTTGGGAACCATGAACAATATTTGACATTGCGTAACGAGTGTATTAAATTTATGAGTTCGAGTTACAAATTTCGAGTTCGAGTTAGAAATCTCGAGTTCGAGTTAGAGATTTCGAGTTCGAGTTAGAATTAGAATTTCGATTTTGAGTTAAAATTTCGAGTTCTAGTTAAAAGGAAGGGCCTGAAAAGTTACTGATTTCGTGATGGAAGACGAAAAAAAGAAAAAAAAGAAAGAAAACGAAAACGAAAAGCCGACAACATGGCGTTACATTTTCGCAGTTGGTCACGCATAGTGTCGCCCTTATCAACAAATGAAAGCTAACCGCAAGCAAATAGGAGTGGAACTAACCGCAAGAAAACCAGAGTGGAACTAACCGCAAGCAAACCAGAGTGGAGCTAACCGCAAGCAACTCGATATTTTAACTCGAACTCGAAATTCTAACTCGAACTCGAAGTTTCTAACTCGAACTCATGAAATCGACAGACCCTTGCGTAACAGCCTTTAGAGTTTACATATTAATTTTAGAGATACGCCTGTGCATCGCCACTTATTGCTATTCAGAGTCAAACGGTATCAGATGTATTCAAGATATTTCTCCATTCACACCACTTTACCTCTTCCGCCCTACCATCGAAAGATCGTACGTAATCATACGGAAGCAAGACATACTCTTTTGACGGAAGCCCTGTAGTTGTATGGATTAGATTGGACAACCACTGAATAGTAGCAGATAGTGATAAGCTGTGGTTTTAGCAATCAAAAAATGTCAACCGGCTTCTTTTACAAGCTGACCGGTCAGTTGTGGAGATTGTGTCATCAGTTCCCTGAGACAAGTGCGCCCGGCGATTTTTGGCGGAGCACCCCAGCAGCCCATGCGAGCATGGGAATTAGAAAAACCATGCATTTGAGTTTTCATGGTCACCATGGTTAGCGGCATGGCTCGTGGACGCGTGCGGTCTACATACATACATACATACATACCTTCGTGCGTGCGTGCGTGCATGCGTGCGTGCGTGCGTGCGTGCGTGCGTGCGTGCGTGCGTACGTGCGAACGAAGTCACCCAACATGACTGCTGTGAGCTTGTTGGTCATAGGGTGACACAATATCGTATATATATTTATGTTCAGCATATATATTTTAAAAATTGGTTTATCCTCGGTCAGTACTCGCCGAAAATCCTACTCGAAATCCAACACAAAAATCCAATTCGAAATCCAACTCGAAAATCCAACTCGACATCCAACTCGAGACACAATTCCAGATCCTTACTCAGATGTTATGTTTTAACTTGCTGCGGTAGAAGATAAAGCAGGGCGCTTTTATTATTTTTAGGCAACTGCGCACTGCAGCAACTAGTTATAAATGCAATTATTTTTTAAGTGTCAATAGTTGAATTTAACTCGATTGTGCGCCTACAGCTATCGAGCGTTCTTTTTTAACATCAACATCAATACGAATTTTTACAAAACGCAAGTTAAATTATTTCCTAATTTTACGAGTATACCATTTGGTTACCTTTTAATATCATGGGTGACAAATTACGCCTACAGTCATAGTTTCGTAACTTGTTTATTGTATCGTCATGAACGAACCGGCTGGTAACGACGCCCGTGTAAAACGCTCAAAACTCCGCTCAATGTCATTCATGTTATCGCTAAAAGTTTATAAATGACCAAACAAACTGACCAAGGTGAAATTCAAGCGAAAATGTTCAAAGTTTAAGCTTCAAGATCATCTTTTAAAATCCTGCACGCCATCTTGGCACTGAAACATGGGAAACGTTGTCATGGCAACTTTATAATTTCACATGTGAAATTATAAATTAGCGCTAAAATTTCGCGCCAAAATTAAGGAGTAATTTGTCACCCATGATATTATTATATTTATTTAGCTAACCGTCACTTTTGATTAACTTTAGTATTACTAAGCCGCTTATTTGCTTTCCGAAATAAAATGCAAACCTCGTATATGACTAAAGATAATATTAATGGCAAAAAATCAGTTTCAAGGTATAAATCTCCGACAAAACACTCCGTGAATCCGATCAAGAAAGTTGTATCAGAGAGCTATAAAAATGGTTATTTCTTAGTGTGCCCTGTTCTCTGTTGAGACTGCCATAATATTCAGTCGTCTAAGAAGTGCCCAGTGGGCATTTTTAAAAGCAAACTTGTTTTTTCATTCTAGATTAATCCCAAAAATTTAACATTCAAAAGTTAACAGTTTTCTTTCCACTTTTATTCACTAGATCTTCCATTTTAAACAACTTTGGGGAAAGGAAGCATTTTATTTCTGTTGCAAAATGAAACTGCACACGTCATATATATCTTAATTATGGGAAATGAACATGTGTTCCGGTTATTCAACTATTATATTATGTTTGCTTTTAATTTACTAAGAAAAAGCTAAAAAAAAAGAAAAAATTAAATATATATCAAATACTGGAAAATTTTGACTTTGCCTCAAATACTGGAAAATTTTGACAGTATTTGATTGATTTAGAATTTTTTCTGGATACAACATCACGACAAGGATGTTCTTGATGAATTATATATATATATATTATATATATATATATATATATATATATATATATATATATATATATATACAAATAATTTCTACACAATCTTTACCATAATAACATGATAAAACAAGTTATACCTCAGTTCAATTTAATTTACAGAAATATAAATAATCCTGTTTTAAATATATTATTTTTGCACTACAACACGTGCGTGCGTTATATACAGGAGGAATGTTCCCTTATACACAACTTACATATTCAAAGGTAATCCTTCTCGTTATATTTATACAAGTAATTTCTACACAATCTATATAATAATAACGTAATAAAACAAGTTATATCTCAATTTAAATTCAACTACAGAAATATAAATAATGCTGTTTTGAATTGTAGCGACAACCAGTATTTTGCACTATAACACGTGCGTGTACATTCAGATCTAGTTTATTTCAAAGTATTCTTGATGTAGTGCTTTGAATTTTTATTGATTTTCAACAAAACATTGAAAGCTTGCCAAGCGAAAAATCATCTTCCCTGGAATGAGCCACAGCTTGAACTCTTTGCATCTGAGGCGATAGGGTCTTTACAACTTAAGGGACAATTTAATTTATGACGTTTCAAGTAAAGTTATTATCAAAGCAGTATAGTAAAAGATAAAATATAATCTTAATCACTTCTTAGGGGTTTGAAATCCCTGTCCTGTTTCCCAGCTAAGGGAGCTAAACTTAATTATATTTAAAGGCGGAAAGGTTCCTGTTGGCACTCAACTGGATCCTGTGGCTATTGCGTGTGTTCTTTTCAAATTCAAACATTTCATAAACTCATTCTTAAATGAGCGATTCATAAAACCGTAAATGAAGGGATTGACACAACTCGACGAAAAAACTAGAAAGGTTGTGAGGAGTGTAAGCTCACGTGGGAGAGAGGATACAAGAACGTCCACGACATAAATGCAATTAGCCGGCATCCAAAGACCAACAAAACCAATAACGGTGACGAACAAAGTTTTGCTGATCTTAACATCTTCCACGTTGGAACTCTGCCATGAAACATTTGCATTGTGCATCTTGACAACTCTGTAAATTTTCCAGTGGCAGAAAATAATAATGACATACGGCAGGTACATGATAACGAAATAAACAGGAAGGGAAAATGGGTAAAGCTTTACCGCGCAAATGGCGTAACGTGGGTCTGGCTTGGGGTCATAGCCCAAGACAAATACTGTGAGAAAAGTGTAGAGAATGACTACAACCCACACGAGCGATGCTGTTATAATAATGAATCTCTTTTTGAATGTGGTTTGGTACTTGGCTGGTTTTACTATTTTATAATACCTGTTCAATGCCATTAGTATCATAGTGCCTATGGAGATTTTCGCCAAGGAGAACTTGCAAAAGGCGAAGAAGAAGCATGCAGAAGTCCCAAATGGCCAACTACTAGTAGCTAGCATCCCAATCGATAGCGGCATTGTACATAGAGCTTGGAAGATGTCGCTGAAAGCCAAGGAAATGATGTAGTAGTTACTCGGACAACGTAGTCTCGGGTTTCTGTATACAGCATAACAGACCAGGAGGTTTCCAAAGAGCGAAAGAGCCATCACCAAGGAAAATATGGCAGTCTCAAAGACAACAGTCGCAGTATTTCTTTTTCAAGTATATGCTCCATTTTGCAGGGTATTCTCGTTATTTTAGCTCTGTTTCTTTTCTTTTTTCCAGCTTTTTTCCCTTTTCGCCTTTTGCAGTACAAATGCCGCCGTACAAAGCCTCTGAGAAGAATCTTCAGGCCTTGTAATATTCACTTTTTGCAACAAATGTTTTGAAACTTGCAGATAGATTCAAAACCGACAGCACGCCCTTTGTAAAAGAGGTAAAAATCTATTCCTCTTTAACCGAGAAATGGCAGTCAATGCAATATAAAAACAGCTGCGAGTCAATTTAAGCTGATGGAATATCGAGTCCATTGTTTTAAAAATCATGAGGTTTTTAATTAACACTTCTTTATTTGTATGCTTCGACCATTCACGTACAGTAAGTAAACTTCAAACAGGAAAAAGGAAAAAAGCCCTTACTTCAGCTGTCAAGATTTTATTATTCCCTCGACCATTGTTGGCAGTTTTTTGTTCCCCTCTTTTGTTCCCCTTCAATTTGCATTTTTATTTTTTGTTTAGTAGATCGCTAGCTGTTTTGATTATTTTGATTATAAAGGCGATGTTTATTTGTCTTTGGAAATGAGAGTGCGAATCCAATATATCAACAGAAAACTCTGTACCAACTCTGTACCAATATGCCTTATCAGTTTTATAGCAGAAACAATATTACATTCATAAAGCTATAAAAATGGTAATTTCTCGTACGGCATTGTTCTTTAATGCAGTAGAGCTGTTGGACACTGTCGAAAACAATAACCTTATCTAGAAAGTGCCCTATGGACACCTTGCTATATTCTTCATTCATTCGGGCTGATCCCGAAAGCGATATGCTGGTGTCAGTTCCTCCTTGCTTCCCAAACATTTGGAAGAGTAGCTATAGCAAGCAAACTGAATGCGCTCCAGCGCTCCATGGATTCGCTTTGTAAGAAACTTAGCAATTCAGCGCGAAAATGAAATTTGTGGCTGTTCTTCGGTCCAGTTTCAAAAAAGCACTCACTGCATGGCTAATAAGTATTCATCCCCAAACGTTACGTTAAGGACTTTTATGATCGTTACCTTCGTGTTAGAATTGCATCCCGTTTCTTGGGAACCAGGAACAATATCTGCCATTGCGTAACAGCCTAAATATAACAGTTTGCGTAATAATTTTAGTCTCGTTAATTGCTATTCACCGTCAAACAGTATCACATGTATTCAAGAAAGTTCGCCGTTCACACTACTTTACCTCTTTTGCCCTCCGAGCGGACATCGATAACGTCAAGATCTTACGTAACCATACGGACGTTAGCTAAAGTTGTGTGCATTAGATTAGACAAACACTGAGATAATGATAAGCTGTAATTTCAGCAGACAAAAAATGATAACCGGCAACTTCCACAAATTTACTGGTCAGATTTAAAGTTAATTCTGTTCAATACTGTTGGATATTCTTTTATCAATCGTCTTGAATTAGGCTGTACGTTTAATTTGAGGCGTTTGGTTAGTTGGGACGAAGCGCGAAGAGCATCGGGTTAAAAGAAAACTGACTGGTATCCTCGTCACCTTGTTTGTCCATTCGGGGTTTTCAATAATATTTATTTTCCTCAAAAAAAAAAAATTCTTTTTTTGGAATGAGACACGGGTTTTACTAATTTCCTTTAAATGACTTGAATACCTCACGGTCCATAAGAAAACCGTCCCTGATAATTTCCAAAAGGACAACTTCAGAAAAAAGCGATTTCTCGAGAAGATCCTGCCAAGCGGTTAACTTATTTGTAGACATTGCCAGCTCTGAAGTCGAAAACAAAAACAAATTCGTGCGATTGCCTAAATCTGGGCGAGACACCGACTACTCGGTAGGAGGAAAGGGCCCAACAGAGGAGGGCTCTTTGCGCGATGCATTGAAGAGGAACGTGTCCTGCGGAGATATGCCCTCAGGCAGTCCAGAATCTTGTGGCGAATAAAGTTGAGTCTGCCTAAAACATGATGAAAGGGAAACGGAAATAAGCTGACACAATAACCCAAAGGGCTATAAGGAAGGATATCCGCGACTGGTGTGGCAAGAGGCGTGTCAAATGTAGAATACATGTATTTACAGCGTCGTCAATTAGTACAGCCGTGCTTAATACATTGACACTTATATAAAGTGATTTTTTTTTTACTTTTTTTTTGTTTTCTTCTACCGCGTCGCCCGCTTCCAGAGGAGGTGGGAAGAGCGCGGAAACTTAAACGTCAATTCACCGAACTCCGTTAAATTGGCCACAAGATGACTGAAACGGCGATACTTGGCGCTTTGCATCTGCATGAGGCGTTATTCGTGTTAAAAATCCCTCCCTGTATGGTCTTCGCTCTAATTCTCAAGTTTTATTAGTTCCACCATCCACGAAAACGAAGCAGACACTTGGTGACAGGGCATTTACTGCTGCTGCACCATCACACTGGAACAAATTACCGTGTACAATAAGAGAGGAGGTCAATTTTAACAATTTTAAGTCCAAACTGAAGACATTTTTATTTAGAAAAGCGTTTGAATAGCTCTTGATGTTTTATATACATTTTTGCTAGACCCATTGTTTTTAATATTTTAATTTTTAAGCTTTTTACCTTAGCCCAATGTATATAATTATTGTAAATAATTAGTTTTAAATTAATCTTACTATTTATATCATATCTTTTAATTTATATTACTCATATGAAGGTGATATGTGATCTTCGCAGTGAATTTCCAATTTAAGCAATTGGAATAAAGAAGCCTGAAAAAATCAGGGCTTCAATGAATCATTTCATATACATTACATCATTACTCATATGGTTTGTTAGGCGCATTTGATCATATTTACATGCTAATTTGCGCCTTAGAAATATTAAATATTATTATTATTATTATTATTATTATTATTATTATTATTATTATTATTATTGTTTGATATTTCACATCAGTATATTACAAGATGTCGAGATATGCCCTTATTGATAGAGTATAACTTATATTTAAAGTCAAAACTATTTACATGTAATAATAATTATATTATATTAGTTACGCTTGCTGTCTATATCTGGTGGTGACTATGAGGTTAAACCAATGAAAACAGCAGCAGCAGCAGATGTTATAGTTTGCAATCTGGAAATAAAAAAAACAGAGTTGTCCCATTTAGTTCGATAAATAAGTAGCCTGAAACGAAAAAAAGTTGTTTCCATTTCAAGTCAATATTGTTTGAATGCAGACGGTACTGCTATGTTGCAATGCCAAAAAATGAATTACAGCTTGAGAAAACATGTTATTATGCCTGGTGGTAAACAACCGTTCTGTACAAAAATGGTTACATCTTTAAGCGTCTCACTCTCAAGAAATAATTTGACTTATCACTTCCCAAAGAAAAGTTTATATGCGCAATTCAGTTAAAGATACATGTAAAATATAAACTTAATCACTCTTGCCATTTCAAATTACTGTTTTTACTAACTAAATGAACAAACTAATGTTTATAAGACAGAAAGTTTCCTTTGGTACTTAACTGGATTCTACGGCTATCGTGTGCGACCTTTTCAACATCAAACATTTCATGAACTCGTTCTTAAATGAGCGATTCATAAAACCGTAAATAAAGGGATTGACACAACTCGACAAGAAAACTAGAAAGGTTGCGAAGAGTGTAAGCTCACGTGGGAGAGGGGTTTCTAAAAGTGTCGCCAAATAAATGCAACTAGCTGGCATCCAAAGACCAACAAAACCAATGACGGTGACGAACAAAGTCTTGCTAACTTTAACATCTTCCACGTTGGAACTCTGCCATGAAACATTTGCATTGTGCATCTTGACAACTCTGTAAATTTTCCAGTAGCAGAAAATGATAACAACAAACGGCAGATACATGAGAACACAATAAACAGGAACGCCAAAAGGACGCATCTGTACAATGCAAAGGGCAAAACCTGGATTTGGTTCGGGGTCATAGCCCAAGACAAATATTTCGAAAAAAGTGTAGAGAATGGCTACAACCCACACGAGCGATGCTGTTACAATGATGAATCTCTTTTTGAATGTGGTTTGGTACTTGGCTGGTTTTACTATTTTATAATATCTGTTCAACGCCATCAGCACCATAGTGTATATGGATATTTTCCCCAAAGAGAACTTGCAAAAGGTCAAGAAGTAACATGCAGAAGTCCCAAATGGCCAACTACTAGTAGCTAGCATCCCAATCGATAGCGGCATTGTACATAGAGCTTGGAAGATGTCGCTGAAGGCCAAGGAAATAATGTAGTAGTTGCTCGGACAACGTAGTCTCGGGTTTCTGTATACAACATAACAGACCAGGAGGTTTCCAAAGAGCGAAAGAGCCATCACCAATGAAAACATGGCAGTCTCAAAGACAACAGTCGCAGTATTTCTTTCTTCAAGTATTGGATCCATTCTGCAGGGTATCGTCGTTATATGTACCTCTGTTTCTTTTCCAGTTTTCCACCTTTTTAACCTTTTCGCCTTTTTCAGTCAAAACGCCGCCCTAGAAAGCCTCTAAGATGAATCTTCAGGCCTTACAATATTCACTTCTTCCAGCAAATTTTTTAAAACTTGGTCGTTTTGGTAGCAAAAACAGACCGCACGCCCTTTGTATAGGAGGTAAAATATATTTCTCGTTAACCGAGAAATCACAGTTGATGCAATATAAAAGCAGCTGCGAGTCAATTTAAGCTGATCAAAATCGATTCCATTGTTATGAAAATCCTGAGGATTTTGATAAAGACTTCTTCATTTGTATGCTCTGGTCATTCACGTACAGTAAGTAAACTTCACACAGGGAAAAGGAAAAAATCCCCTTACTTCAGCTGTCAAGACTCTATTATCTCCTCGATCATTTTTGGCAGTATTTTCTGTTTCCCTTGGATTTTACATAAATTGGGTTTTTCTGTAGCTTCCGGATGCAAATGAAGTCACATTGTTTTTCCTTTGTTTTAGGTCATCTGTGTCCGGTTCCTCCAGAAAGATCCAATAAATTTGTAATTTAATTCTTTTTTTTTTTATTTTTTGTTTAGTGGATCGTCTGTTTTGATTATATTCTTAGTTGCGACGTGTATTTGTCTTTGGAAAGGAAAGTGCGAATCCCTTATATCAACATAAAACTCTGTACCAATTTTCTCCATCAGCTTTAGGAATTGTTCTTTAATGTAGTAGAGCTGTTGAACACTATCCAAAACAATAACTTGTCTATAAAGTGCCCTATGGACATCTTGCTATATTCATCATTCCAGATTGATTCCCAAAACGATATCCTGGTGTCAGTTCTTCAAGGGTAGCTATAGAAGGCAAGCTGAATCGCTGCAAGGATTCGGTTTGTAACAAACTTAGCACTCCAGCGCGAAAATGAAATTTGTGGCCGTTTCTTGGTCCAGTTTCATAAAAGAACTCACTGCACGGCTCATAAGTATTCATAAAACGTTAGGTTAAGGACATTAAGTATTGTTACCTTTGTGTCACAATCGTATTCCGTCTTAAATTTATTTCTGTGCTTGCACTAACACTACAGGCACCCCAAGTTCCTTGAATTGGGAACCATGAACAATATCTGGCATTGAGTAGCAGCCTAAATATAAGAGTTTACATAATGATTTTAGTGATTTTTTTTTCAGTGAGATACACCTGTGATCGTTTATTACTATTCGCCGACAAACAGTATCAGGTGTATTCAATAAATTTCCCCATTTACACTTCTCTAGGGACGGACCATTAGAAAAGTGAATGGGGGAGGGGGATTTTTAGCTTTCCGCTTTTAGCTTTGCCTGTGCAAGATTTTTCTTTTTGACTTCAGCCCTATGCACGATTTTTATTCTTTAAGAAAATCTTCTTCATGTACAATTTGTTATTGAATTAATTAAAACAGTGTTACTTTGTTATTAAATACATATCTTGTACTTTAACTTCTGGGAGGCGCGGTGGCCTTATTATCTGATTATTAGTGTGCTGGACTGCATATCGGGCGGTCCCGGTTCGGGCACTAGGCGGGACACTGCGTTGTGTTCTTGGGTAAGACACTCCACACTTCACTGCCGGGGGTTGCTCTGCGATGGACTAGCATCCCATCCATGCTTCATGCTGCGAAAACCTGGATAAGCTCCGGCCTGATTGGCCACAAGGCTCGTATACAGATTTTACCTACCTTGTACTTTAAGGTCACGTTAACTACAGCTGTGTGCATTAGATTGGACACCCACTGAATGGTAGCAGATAATGATAAGCTGTAATTTCAGCAGACAGAAAATGACAATCGGCCTCTTTTACAAGTGGGCTGGTCAGCTTTATGCACAGCACGAAAATGGAGATTAACAGAGATTAACAGAGAATTAAAGGTGGCTTGATTCTCTTTACAGTTGGTCATCCAACTTTACGCTATCTATTAAATGTTGTTTAAGGTCGTTAAACCAACATTTACGCTACTGTGCGTAAACTTGGCGTGAATGTGGTCTAAAATTGGCATTTAGGAACTTTTAGTAGTAGAGATATATTTTTTTGTGTGTGTACATTATTATTATTAATAATAAAAAAAGTAACTTTTAGTGTCCACTTAAAGTTCTTTAGACGTTTTAGTCTCTTTAATTAAGGAAGCTTTAAACATGACTGTAAAGCCTTTAAAAGGTGTAAAGGTAGCGTAAAGCTGATAAAGATCCCAAATTTACTCCAGCTTCACTTCAGCTTTACACCACATTAAAGTTATGTTTTCACGTTGTGAAAGATCCGTTCAATTCTGGATGATATTCTTTATC
Source organism: Meandrina meandrites (assembly GCA_963693305.1). Taxonomy (NCBI): domain Eukaryota; kingdom Metazoa; phylum Cnidaria; class Anthozoa; order Scleractinia; family Meandrinidae; genus Meandrina; species Meandrina meandrites. The sequence continues at coordinate 28,147,542 of OY855911.1, read as the reverse complement.
AGCCGTCTTGAATTAGCCTGTACGTTTAATTTGAAGCGTTTGGTTGGTTGGGAAGCTGCGCGAGGAACGGCGAGTGAAAAACAATGACTGGTATTCTGGTCGCAATTTAATTTCCACTCGGTGTTTTTAACTATATTTATTTTCCTCCAAAAAAAATAAATATTCTTTTTAGATTGAGACACGGCTTCACCTAATTTCCTTTGAATGGCTTGAATACGAACACCGTCCCTGATAATTTCCAAAAGATCAACTCTAGAAGAACGCGATTTCTCGAGAAGATCCTGCCAATCGGCTAACTTATTTGTATACATTGCCAGCTCTGAAGTCGAAAAGAAGCAAATTCGTGCGATTGCCTAAATCTGGGCGAGACACCGCCTACTCCGATCCGGGGGAGGCAAGGGCACAACAGAGAAGGGCTCTTTGTGCGATGCATCGGAGAGGAACGTGTCCTATATATTTCTCGTGAACCGAGAAATGACAGTCGATGCAGTATAGAAACAGCTGCAAACCCATTTAAGGTGATCAAAAATCGAGTCCGTTGTTTTAATTAAAAAGCTTTGACCCTATTCAGACCGGCTTTTTGGGATCTTTTCAGACCGGGGAGGGGGGAGGATTCCCCCCTCCATAACTTCCAGAACATTTAAGCAATCTCAATGAAACTTGCAGAATGTATAGTATGTCCAAAAGTCTATCTTTTTATATACATCACGTGGGGTGATGACGTCACATCACGTGACAATGACATCATGATGTCCAAAACGTCAGAAATCCACCCAAAATTACTGAAAAATACTCAAAATCTATAAAACAGTGCAAAAAAAAAACTAAAAGAGGTGAAAATAATTGAATTAAAGCTAATTTTCATAAACGGAAACACAAACATTACAAATTTGAAAAAACATGTCTGTCAAAATGACGTTGCCATGGTAACGTCAAGTTGCAGACACAGAAACCTATCCTACCAATTTATTCTCAGATAAATTTTAGAAAAACTCGCAAAGTTTGGCAGGGTTTGGTTGAATCTTGAAAAAGTTATAAACGTTCAAAGTCAGCGAGGGCACTTTCCGCCCACCTCCGGTTTGGATAGGGTTAATTTTTATCAACTCCTTATATGGCTTGCAGAATCCCTTGGCTTTGTCGTTAGGTCTCTTATTACCCCGCAGCTGTACTTGTCTGGTTTGATCGCTGATCATCTTGCATCCAGGATTTTTTTTCATTATTTTTATTAAGCGAAACGTCCCTTTTGATTAGCTTTGGTATTACTAAGCAGCGTATTTGTTTTTCGAAATGAAATGTAAACCTCGTATATGACTATGATAACATTAAAAGCTAAAACAATCAATTTCAATATGTAAATTTCCATTATTACCCCGCAGCTGTATCTGTTTGGTTTGATCACTGATCATCTTGCATCCAGGATTTTTTTCATTATTTTTATTAAGCGAACCGTCCCTTTTGATTAGCTTTGGTTACTGAGCAGCGTAGGACTATGACAACATTAGAAGCTAAAAAATCAATTTCAGCATGTAAATTTCCAACAAAACACTCCCTGAATCCTATTAAGAAGTTATATCAGAGCGTTATTAAAATGGTAATTTCTTAGTGTCGCACTGTTCTCTGTTGAGACAGTCGTCCAAAAATTGCCCAGTGGGCAATTAAAAAAAACCCTTTTTTTTCATTCTAGATTATTCCCAAAAATTCTACATTCAAAAGGTAACAGTTTTCTTTCTTTTTTATCTTTATTGGATCCTCCGTTTTGACCAACTTTGGAAAAAGGACGCATTTTATTTCTGTTGCAAAATTAAATTGCAGACTTTATATATCGTAATTATGGGAAATGAAAATGTGCTCCGGTTATTCAATTAATAAAATTAATTTTTGCTTACAATCAGCAAGACGTACAAAGGCAGAAAAAATTAAATGGAGTTTCGAGTTCTCGAACATTGAGAAATAAGAAAATTCGAGAGTTCGGGATACAGTAACATGCAAAGAAGTACTGTCCAAGGGAAATTAGAATTGTTTCGAGAAACAAACAAAGGGCTCCAAAAATCTGAATTTATATTTGAAGGAGAAAAAGTTTCCTTTGGTGCTTAACTGGATTCTGTGGCTATCGCGTGTGTTCTTTTCACCTTCAAACATTTCATAAACTCATTCTTAAATGAGCGATTCATAAAACCGTAAATGAAGGGATTGACACAACTCGACGAGAAAACTAGAAAGGTTGCGACGAGTGTAAGCTGAAGTGGAAGAGGGGGTGCTATAAGTGTCGCCAAATAAATGCAATTTGCCGGCATCCAAAGACTAACAAAACCAATAACGGTGACGAACAAAGTTTTGCTGACCTTAACATCTTCCACGTTGGAACTCTGCCATGAAACATTTGCATTGTGCATCTTGACAACTCTGTAAATTTTCCAGTAGCAGAAAATGATAATTACATACGGCAGGTACATAATAACGCAATAAACAGGAACGGCAAATGGGTAAAAGTCAACCGTGCAAATGGCAAATCCTGGGTCTGGTTTGGCTTCATAGCCGAAAACGAATACTGTGAGATAAGTGTAGAGAATGGCTACAACCCACACGAGCGATGCTGTTAAAATGATGAATCTTTCGTTGAATGTGGTTTGGTACTTGGCTGGCTTTACTATTTTATAATACCTGTTCAATGCCATCAGCACCATAGTGTATACGGAGATTTTCGCCAAAGAGAACTTGCAAAAGGTCAAGAAGTAACATGCAGAAGTCCCAAATGGCCAACTACTAGTAGCTAGCATCCCAATCGATAGCGGCATTGTACATAGGGCTTGGAAGATGTCGCTGAAAGCCAAGGAAATAATGTAGTAGTTACTCGGACAACGTAGTCTTGGGTTTCTGTATACAGCGTAACAGACCAGGAGGTTTCCAAAGAGCGAAAGAACCATCACAAAAGAAAATATGGCAGTCTCAAAGACAACAGTCGCAGTATTTCTTTCTTCAAGAATTGGATCCATTCTGCAGGGTATTTTCTTTAGCTCTTTTTCTTTTCTCTTTTTTTCAGCTTTTTCCCTAGAAAACGTCTTCTTCTAACAAATGTTTTAATACTTGATCGGTTTGGAAGCAAGATAGATTATACGAGGTAAAAGTATATTTTCCGTTAACCGAGAAATGACAGACGAAAAAATATAAAACAGCTGCGAGTCAATTTATGCTGGTCAAAACTCGATTCCATTGTTATGAAAATCCTGAGGATTTTAATTAATACTTCAATCTTTATTTGTATGCTCTGGCCAATCATGTACAGTAAGTAAACTTCAGACCGGAAAAAGGGAAAATCTTTTAATTCAGCTGACAAGACTTTATTATCTCCTCGCCAATTTTTGGCAGTTTTTCTGTCCCCTTGGATTTTAAATAAATTTGTAAGTAGATTCTTTTTTTTTTATTTATTTGTTTAGTGGATCGTCTGTGATGATTGCTTGATTATAAAGGCGATGTTTAGTTGTCGTTGGAAACGAGAGTGCGAATCCAATACATCGACATAAAACTCTGTACCAATATACCTTATCAGTTTTTTTTTACCGTATAGCAGAAATTTAATTACATTCAGAAAGCTTTAAAAATGGTAATTTCTCGTACCGCATTGTTGTTTAATGTGGTAGAGCTGTTGGACACTTTCAAAAACAATAACGTTATCTACAAAGTGCCCTATGGACATCTTGCTATATTCTTCATTCATTCGGGCTGATCACGAAAGCGATATGCTGGTGTCAGTTGTTCCTTGCTTCCCATTAAAGTTTTACGCCCATCCTGGAAGAGTAGTTAAGAAAGCAAACTGAATGCGCTACACGGATTCGGTTTGTAAGAAACTTAGCAATTCAGCGCGAAAATGAAATTTGTGCTGTTTCTTGGTCCAGTTTCATAAAAGCACTCACTGCACGGCTCATAAGTATTCATCCCCAAACGGTACCTTAAGGACATTCAGTATTGTTACCTTCGTGCTAGAATCGCATCCAGTTTGAAATTTGTTTCTTGGGAACCATGAACAATATCTCACATTGCGTAACAGTCTAAATACAACAGTTTGCGTAATAATTTTATTGATTTTTTTCTCTGAGATATGCTGTGGTCGTTAATTGCTGTTCACCGTCAAACAGTATCACATGTATTACAAAAAGTTCGCCATGTACACTACTTTACCTCTTATGCCCTCCCAGCGGACATTGATAATCGCAAGATGTTACGTAATCATACTTACGTTAACTATAGCTCTGTGCATTAGATTAGACAAACACTGAGATAGATAACCGCCTACTTTCACAAGTTGACTGGTCTGATGTAAAGTTCTGTTCAATACTGTTGGATAGCATTTTTTATCAACCGTCTTGAATTAGGTTGAACGTTTAATTTGAGGCGTTTGGTTAGTTGGGACGCAAAGCGAAGAGCATCAAGTAACAAAAATGACTGGTATCCTCGTCGCCCTTTTTGTCCAATCGGTGTTTTTCATTATATTTATTTTCCTCAAATAAATAAATAAATAAATAAATAAATAAATAAATAAATAAATATTCCTTTTGGAATGAGACACGACTTGGCTTGAGTAAGCGGTCGATACGAACCCGTCCCTGATAATTCCCAAAAGGTCAACTTCAGAAAAAGGCGATTTCTCGAGAAGATCTTGCCAAACGGGTAACTTTTTTGTGGACATTGCAAGCTCTGAAGTGACTTGGGTCGAAAAAGGGCGAATACGCAAGATTGCCTTAATCTGGGCGAGACAATTCCTACTTCCTGCTCCGAAGAAGGCAAGAGGCCAACAGATTGAAGGTCTCTTTGTGCGATCGGAGAGGAACGTCTCCTGTGGAGATGTGCCCTCGTGCAGTCTAGATTCTTGCGGAGGAAAAAGGAGAATCTGCCTAAAACACGATGAAAGGAAAACGGAAACAAGCTGAAACAATAACCCAAAGGGCTCTAAGGCCACGATATCCGCGACTGGTGTGGCAAGAGGCGTGTTAAATGTAAGATACCGCGCCGCCCGCTTCCAGAAGAGGTGGAAAGAGCGAAACTTTAACTGAACGTCACTTCACCGAACTCCGTTGAATTAGCCACGAGGTGACTGAAACTGCGATATTTGACGCTTTGCATCTGAAGCGTTTCTAATTTCTCACCATCAAACAGCATACCACATGATGTTTACCACAAGAGAAAACAGAAGTCGAGATATGCCCTAATTGATGGAGTATAAATTATATTCACAGTCAAAGTTATTTACATGTAATAAAAATTATGTTATATTAGCTACGCTTGCTGTCTGGATCTGGTGGTGACTATAAGGTAAAACCAATGACAGTTGCAGCATTAAATGTTATAGTTGTCTACATGGAATATACAGAGTTGTCCCATTTTAGTTCGATAAATAAGTAGCCTGAAACCAAACAAAGTTGTTTCCATTTCAACTTAATATTGTTTGAATGCCGACGGTACTGCTATGTTTGAATGCCAAAACAGGAATTACAGTTAAAACAAACATGAAATTATGCTTGATGGTTAACAACCGTTCTGTACAAAAATGGCTACATCTTAATCGGTTTAGGCGTCTCACCCTCAAGAAATAATTTGATTTATCACGTTCCAAAGAAAAGTTTTATATTCGCAATTCAGTTAAAGATAAAATATAAACTTAATCGCTCTTGCCATTACAAATCACTGTTTTTATTAACTAATGATTATAAGACAGAAAGTTCCCTTTCGTACTTAACTGGATTCTATGGCTATCGTACGCGTTCTTTTCAGCATCAAACATTTCATGAACTCGTTCTTAAATGAGCGATTCATAAAACCGTAAATAAAAGGATTGACACAGCTCGACGAGAAAACTAGAAAGGTTGCGAAGAGGGTAAGCTCACGTGGGAGAGGGAGTGCTAGAAATGTCGCAAAATAAATGCATTTTGCCGGCATCCAAAGACCAACAAAACCAATGACGGTGACGAACAAAGTTTTGCTGATCCTAACATCTTCCACATTAGAACTTTGCCATGAAACATTTGCATTGTGCATCTTGACAACTCTGTAAATTTTCCAGTAGCAGAAAATGATAACAACAAACGGCAAGTACATGATAACGCTCGAAACAGGAACACTAAATGGACGCATCTGTACAATGCAAAGGGCAAAACCTGAGCTTCGTTTGGCGCCAAATCCGAGGACAAAAACTGTGAAAAAACTGTAGGGAATGAATACAACCCACACGAGCGATGCCGTTACAATAATGAATGTCCTTTTAAACGTGGTTTGGTACTTGGCTGGTTTTACTATTTTATAATATCTGTTCAACGCCATCAGCACCATAGTGTATATGGAGATTTTCGCCAGGGAATACTTGATTATGGTCAAGAAGTAGCATAGCGAAGTCTCAAATGGTCAATTACCAGTGGCCAACATCACAATCGATAGCGGCATTGTACATAGGGCTTGGAAGATGTCGCTGAAGGCCAAGGAAATAATGTAGTAGTTGCTTGGACAACGTAGTCTCGGGTTTTTGTATACAGCATAACAGACCAGGAGGTTTCCAAAGAGCGAAAGAGCCATCACCAAGGAAAATATGGCAGTCTCTACGACAACAGTCGCAGTATTTCTTTCTTCAAGTATTGGATCCATTTTGCAGGGTACTTTCTTTAGCTCTTTCTTTTCCTTTTTTCCAACTTTTAACCTTTTCGCCTTTTGCAGCCAAAACACCACCGTAGAAAGCCTCTCAGATGAATTAATCTTTAGGCCTTATAATATTCACTTCTCGCAACAAATGGTTTGAGACTTATCGTTTTTCAAAATGGTCGCAAAATAGATTAAAAAACCGACAGCACGCCCTTTGTATACGAGGTAAAAATCTATTCCTCTTTAACCGAGAAATGACAGTCGATACAATATAGAAACAGCTGCGAGTCAATTTAAGCTGATCAAAAATCCAGTCCATTGTTATAAAAATTCTTAGGATTTTAATTAATACTTCTTTATTTGTATGCTCTGGTCATTCACGTACAGTAAGTAAACTTCAGACAGGAAAAAGGGGAAATCTATTACTTCAGCTGTCAAAATTTATTATTCCCTCAACCAGTGTTGGCAGTTTTTCTGTTTCCGTTGTATTTCAAATAAATTTGTATTTCATTCTTTTTCTATTTTTTGTTTAGTGGATCGTCTGTTTTGTTTATTTTTATTATAAAGGCGGTGTTTATTTGTCTTTGGAAATGAAAGTGCGAATCCAATATATCAACATAAAGCTCTTGTTGTACCAATATATTCCATCAGTTTCATACCAGAAATAAAATTACATTTAGAAAGCTATCAAAATGGTGATTTCTCATAAGGTACTGTTCTTCAATGTAGAAGAGCTGTTGGACACTGTCGAAAACAGTAATCTTATCTATAAAGTGCCCTATATATGGGCATCTTATTATATTTTTCATTCGAGGTTGATCCCGGAAACGATATGCTGGTGTCAATTCTTCCTTGCTTCCCATAAAAGTTTTTCGCTTTTCTCTGAAACATCTAGAAGCAACTAGAAAGCAAACTGAATGCGCTACACGGATTCGGTTTTTAAGAAACTTAGCACTCCAGCGCGAAACTGAAATTTGTGGCCCTTTCTTGGTCCAGTTTCATAAAAGCACGCACTGCATGGCTCATAAGTATTCATCCCCAACAATAAGTTAAGGACATTCAGTATTGTTACTTTCGTGCCAGAATCGCATCCCGTTTTAAATTTGTTTGTTGGGAACCATGAAAAATATCTGACATTGCGTAACAGCGTAAATATAACAGATTGCATAATAATTTTAGTGATATTTTTCTCTGAGATACGCTCATAAGGTATTGTTCTTTAATGCAGTGGAGCTGTTGGACACTGTCGAAAACAAAAACCCTATATGGAAAGTGCCCTATGGACATCTTGCTATATTGTTTTTTTTTTTTTTCATTGAGGTTGATCCCCAAAGCGATATGCTGGTGTCAGTTTTTTTTTTTGCTTCCCATGAAAGTTTTACGCCTTTCTCTGTTCACAAAACATTTGCAAGAGTAGCTATAGAAAGCAAACTGAATGCGCTACATGGATTCGGTTTGTAAGAAACCTAGCACTGTACTCTAGCGCGAAAATGAAATTTGTGGCTGTTTCTTGGTCCAGTTACAAAAAAGCACTCACTGCATGGCTCGTAAGTATTCATCCCGAAACGTCACGTTAAGGGCATTTAGTATTGTTACCTTCGTGCTAGAATCGCATCCCGTCTTGAATTTGTTTTTGGGAACCATAAACAATATCTGCCATTGCGTAACAGCCTAAATAAAACAGTTTGCATAAAAATTTAAGTGATTTTTTACTTCTGAGATACACTGTGGTCGTTAATTGGTATTCCCCGTCAATCAGTATCACATGTATTACATAAAGTTCGCCATTCACACTACTTTGACTACTTTACCTCTTTTGACATCCCAGCGGACATCGATAACCGTAAGATCTTACGTAACTATACGGACGTTAACTAAAGCTGTGTGCATTGCGATTAGACAGGCACTGACATAATGATAAGCTGTTTTTTGAGCAAACAAAAAATGATGACCGGCTACTTTCACAAGTTGACTGGTCAGATTTAAAGTTCTGTTCAATTCTGTTGGATATTCTCTTATCAAGCGCCTTGAATTAGGCTGTACTTTTAATACGAGGCGTTTGGTTAGTTGGGACGCAGCGTAAAGAACATCAAGTAAAAAAAATGGCTGGGGGTATTCCCGTGGCCTATTTTGCCCACTCGTTGTTTTAATTATATCTAGTTAACTTTCCTCAAAAAAAAAGAAGGCGATTTCTCAAGAAGATCCTGTCAAACGGGTTACGTAACTTATGGTAGACATTGCCAGCTCTGAAGTGACTCGGGTCGAAAAAGAGAAAACACGCGAGTTTGCTTAAATCTGGGCGAGACACCAACTACTCCGAGGGAGGCAAGGGCCCAACAGAGGAAGGACTCTTTGTGCGATGCATCGGAGAGGAATGTGCCCTGCGGAGATGTGCCCTCGGGCGTTCCAGAATCATGTAGTGAACAAAGGAGAATCTCCCTAAGACATGATGACTGAAGGGAAACGGAAGTTAGCTGAAGCAAATACTCAAAGGGCTACAAGGGAGGATATCCGCGACTGCTGGGGCAAGAGGCGTGTCGAATAAAGGATACCGCCCCGCCCGATACCAAAGGAGGTGGGACGAGAGAAACGTAAACGTCTTTTCACCAAAATCCGTTGAACTGGCCCGGCAGTGATTGAAACTGCGATAATTGACGGTTTGAATCTGAGGCGATGCTAATTTCACACCATCAAATAGTACATTACATGATGTTTATCACAAGAGAGAACAGAAGCTCAGATATGCCCTTTCTAATAGAGCATAACCTATATTTACAGTCCATGAAAAAAGGACGGTGTTGTCTCATTTAGTAAGACAAATAAGTAGCCTGAAAAGAAAAAAGTTGTTTCCATTTTAGGTCAATATTGTTTGAATGTAGACGGTACTGCTATGTTGCGATGCCAAAATAAGGAATTAAAGCTAGAACAAACATGATATTATACCTGGTGATAAACAATCATTCCGTACAAAAGTGGCTACATCTTAACGTTTAGGCGTCTCACCTTCAAGGGATAAATAATTTGATTTATCACTTTCAAAAGAATAGGTTTATATTCGCAATTCAGTTAAAGATAAAATATAAAGTAAATCACTCTTGCCATTTCAAATCGATGTTTTTATTAACAAAATGAACTAAATTACTGTTTGTAAGACAGAAAGTTCCCCTTCGTACTTAATTGGATTCTATGGCTATCGTGTGCGTTCTTTTCAACATCAAACATTTCATAAACTCGTTCTTGAATGAGCGATTCATAAAACCGTAAATAAAGGGATTGACACAACTCGACGAGAAAACTAGAAAGGTTGCAAAGAGCATAAGCTTACGTGGGAGAGGAGTTTCTAAAAGTGTCGCCAAAAAAATGCAATTAGCCGGCATCCAAAGACCAACAAAACCAATAACGGTGACAAACAGAGTTTTGCTGATCTTAACATCTTCCACGTTGGAGCTTTGCCACGAAACATTTGCATTGTGCATCTTGACAACTCTGTAAATTTTCCAGTAGCAGAAAATGATAATAACTAACGGCAGATACATGAGAACACAATAAACAGGAACGCCAAATGGATGCATCTGTGCAATGCAAAGGGCGAAACGTGGGTCTGGTTTGGGGTCATAGCCCAAGACAAATATTTCGAAAAAAGTGTAGAGAATGGCTACAACCCACACAAGTGATGCTGTTAAAATGATGAATCTCTTTTTGAATGTGGTTTGGTACTTGGCTGGTTTTACTATTTTATAATACCTGTTCAATGCCATCAGCACCATAGTGTATACGGAGATTTTCGCCAAGGAGAACATGCAAAAGGTCAAGAAGTAACACGCAGAAGTCCCAAATGGCCAATTACCAGTGGCTAACATCACAGGCGATTGCGGCATTGTACATAGGGCTTGGAAGATGTCGCTGAAGGCCAGGGAAATAATGTAGTAGTTACTCGGACAACGTAGTCTCGGGTTTCTGTATACAGCATAACAGACCAGGAGGTTTCCAAAGAGCGAAAGAACCATTACCAAGGAAAATATGGCAGTCTCAACGACAACAGTCGCAGTATTTCTTTCTTCAAGAATTTGATCCATTCGGCAGGGTATTTTCTTTAGCTCTGTTTCTTTTTCGGCTTTTAACCTTTTCGCCTTTTGTAGTCAAAACGCCGCCCTAGAAAGCCTCTAAGACCTCTAAGATGAATCTTTAGACGTTATAATATTCACGTCTTGCAAGAAATGTTTTGAGACTTGATCGTTTTGGTAGCAGCGCGCCCTTTGTATGCGAGGGAAAATATATTTCTCGTTAACCGACAAAACAGTCGATGCAATAGAAAAGCAGCTTCGAGTTAATTTAAGTTGGTGAAAAATCGAGTCTATTGTTTAAAAATCTTGAGGTTTTTAATTAATACTTCTTTATTTGCATGCTCTGGCCATTCAGGCACAGGAAGTAAACTTCAGACAGGAAAAAGTAAAATCTATTGCTTTAGCTGTCAAGACTTAATTGTCCCCTCGACGATTGTTGGCAGTTTTTCTGTTCACGCTGTATTTTAAATAAATTTTTAATTTAATTCTTTTATTTTCTGTTCAGAGGATCGTATGTTTTGATTAGTTTTTTTAGTTGCGAATCCAATATATCAACACAAACGTCGGTACCAATATACTCCATCAGTTTTATAGGAGAAATAAAATTATATTCAGAGAGCTATCAAAATGGTAGTTCTCGTACGAGTTGTTATTTTAGTGTAGTATAGAGCTGTTGGACACTCGAAAACAATAACCTTATCTATAAAGTACCCCATGAACATAGTGCTATTCTTTATCCAGGCTGACTCATAAAAACGATATGCTGGTGTAAATTCTTGCTTACCACTTCTAGTTTTTCGCCTCAATGAATGTGCAACACGCATTCGGTTTGTAAGAAACTTAACACCCTAGCACGAAAGTGAAATTTGTAGCTGTTTCTTGGTCCGGTTTAATAAAAGCACTCACTGCATGGCTCATTAGTATTCTTCCCCAAATTTTAAGTAAAGGACATTCAGAATTGTTACCTTCGTGCTAGAATCGCATTCCCTCACTAACACCACAGGAGCCGTGAACATTATCTGACTGCGCAGCAGCCTAAATATTAGAGTTTGTATGGGAATGTAACGATCGCACATAGAAATTTCAAATATGAAAAAAGAAATTAATCAAAAACGACTTAATTCTATTTTTCTGTGTGTTACTTGTGTTTCCGTGGCGTTTTGGGGCCGTTTCAAAGCGATTTCAACGAGTTAAATAAATAATAGTTTCACTGTTTTGACAACTCGCTGGAATTGTTTTGAAACAATCCCAAAATAACAATTCTAGTGATTTTTTTCTCTGAGATACGTCCGCGCACGTTAATTAGGAGCGTTGCTATTCACCGTCAATTCAAACAGTATAAGATGTACTATTTATTCATTTATCATTTATTATTTATTGTTATGCGTGTATTATTTATTGTCATTCAAGAACGTTCGCCATTCACATTACTTTACCGCTTCAGCCCCCTACCCCTACCCTCCCAATAACAGCAAGATCATACGTTAACTACAGCTGTATGCATTATATTGGACAACCATTGAATGGTGGCAGATAAATTAAAAACTGTAATTCCAGCAGACAAAAAATGACAACCGGCTTCTTTTGCAAGCTGACTAATCAACTGTAAAGTTTCAGTTATCCCCTCGTGAACTCCCGTGTGATATTCCTTTTTCAGCAGTCTTGAACTATCTTGCACGTTTAATTTCAGACGCTCGACAAGTTAGGGAGCAGCACGAAGAACAGCGACTGAAAAAATAGAATGGTATTCTCCTCGCCATTTTTTTCCACTCAATGCATTTTTAGCTCTAATCCCATTTTTCCTGTTATAACGTACCGAACGCATGAAACAGGCTATCTTGTATTTGTTGCCTTGAAGGCTCATTTTAACCCTGTGTTAATTTTACAATGCTTTGAATTAAATATTCCTTAGTGATTAAATAAGTTCAATTGGTGTTAATGCTGTCGGGCGGTTTTCATAAATCGCGCAAAACAAAAAGCCTGCATGATTCAAGATTTGGAACCACTGTATAGCGATTTGTGTAACAGCAAAATATAAGCCAGTTTTGAATTCCGAGAGGCAAGAATACCAAGCGTGAATAACCTAGAATTTATCGCATAATTCAATTGATCATATCTTGATATCAACAAGCTGTGAAGCTTATATCTTTGATATTAAATTATTTTGATGACTTTTGCTAACACAAATCATGTAGTATTACACTTCGAAAGTCGTCTGTGTATATAGAAACTTTTTAAATATAACGGTAATCTAACCTTGAAAGTTCAGGTTATGGGTTAAAATTTGTCTTTGACTCTTTTGGTCACCGATTTCCTTTCTTGGTTTACCGATTAAAAGGAAATACCCGATTTTTTTTTTCGGCACGTTAAAACAGCTTAATTCTTTACTTTCCCAACAGCGTCTAATAGTTGAGTGACATAATATACCATTCACAATATTGTACCGTCCCTTAGAGCTTATACTGTCTACATTGTGCTCCTGAATAATCTTTGTGGTGTGCATGCAAGAACGTGCACCTTTGGGTGAAACGCACGAGCGTCGAAGCCGCGAGAACGAGTCGGCGAGCGCCGTGAAGACGCTGGGTTCCCGCCGGCTCGCTTCGCTCGTCGACTCGTCCTTTCTTTTCGCGCTTGTGGCCCGAGGGTGAGCCGGTGCATCTGAACTATAACTTTTTGTAGTACTAGAACTCATGGTTGTTTGACTGACGAGTTCCGAGGAATTACACTACAATATTTGCATATTGTAGAGTAACGTTTTTTAAATATCAAAAGCGCTATCGCAGAAGAGTACTAAAAATAAAATCTTGTCATATTACGCTTAGGACATAAATTCCTACACTGAAATAAATTGTTATAACAGCAATCAATGCTGCAGCTTTATTGCTAAGCGACTTCAGAGTGAAAAATTTCTTGTAAAATTTGTTAAAGCACTTGCAGATGAACGCGCATGGCTCAACAAAAACTTTCCATTAGATTGTGATTTCACAACTAAAGAACTTTTGGATTGTTAATGATTTAGATGCGGATATTTTTGTCTGTCTGAAAAAAATTAAAAAATCAACTCTTCTCTCTCAAGAGGCACTCAAAATAAGAGTTAAAAATATCTTCATTAGAGCAACCGAGTGCAAATAATTGTCTTGAAACGGGAAACGGTTTACTTCTTTTAGCCAATAAACGTACAGGACTTTGACCATTTGTGCGTTCGTCCAGCGTTGTTCTGGTCGTTCTTAGTTTCGTCAAAATTTTCTTAGTGAACATAAAATTGATTGATTTAATTAAGTATCCAACCACAACAGTTGTGGGAAAATATTTTAGATGCATATATTTGAACCCACGATGGCGCGTCGGTGTCAAAAGGTCTGGTTTCGCAAGCTCTGGCCTCAGCGTCCGCGCCGATGAGAGGCGGCTGTGGTCCAAGTGTTTGGGCGGAGTGTCTGACTTGTCACTACGAAATTAATGACTATGAAGTTGGTCATGGTGAATGATCATTGCTGGATCGAGTGCAGCTCCTTGCCGTGTGGCACTTGTTTCCTGAGATTTTTGACTATATTATTCACGTCCATAACCACCAATTTTTATATTCTTTTAATTATTGCGAAAAGTGTAAAGATAAATAAATCGTTGTTTATGCTTATATTGACGCACGCCTTAGAGTATGTATTGCTTATTACATTTATTTATAATTTTGGTTGTGGTTTTTAGATGTAAACGCTATCTTGGTCCATTTTTACCTCAAACTGAAAACGACATTAATCACGCCTCTGTAAGTTACTTTTACATGGTAACGGATATTTTTACGGTTAGACGTATCACGGTACACGAATCTGCGTAGCCAAACATGAAATACATGCTCACATATGCATAGCACTTTACAAACAAAAAAGTCATTGTGATTATTTTACGGCTATCAACCAATGTCTTCCTTCTCCCAAGACTAGAAATAAAAACCGCGAATGGTGCATAAAACATTGGGGTCGTGGGGCAGTGGGTAAGGTTGGGGGGGGGGGGGGGGGTAAGGGGGACAACACTCCAAGTCGCTTTATGATATTAACCACAAAAACCACTTTGCCTTTGCGCCTCTGATCTAAACAATTAGAAATGATTTTACCTTTTTTTAAACAATTTGGTAATGATAAAAATTATCCGTACACCTTTTGCAAATGTTGGAAGAAATGAGAGGGTAAATCAAAATTATCCATCCAGAAGCAGCTTACATTTGCATATCAACAACAACAACCAATAATACCGTTGAAAATAGCAATGATTAATAAGAACAATTTGGCGCCTGCCATTCTGCCAGCCCGATTGAGATTTTTAGCTCTGATTGTAGATATTGCCTCACAGTTTTATGTTTCGCGCCGACATAGGAGGGAACTTGGCAAACCCACACTGCTTGCATGAGTGATTCCATTACAGTGGAACACGATAAAAGGCGAGCAAACACACCTTAGAATTCATTAAGCTGGGTGCAAGCAAGGCCACAGTTGCTGAAGCTACAATCCACTTAAATTGTAAGTTGCCTTTTGTCGATTTTCAAGTGCAATAACGTTTCTGTTAATCACGTTCGTATGATTACAGACCGAATGGGGCTCCACTCGGCCCCTATTACCTTATTTATTTACATTTAGAGCCTGGTTGTAGCTTAGAAAGGAGAACAAAACCTTTCAGGACTGTATATTTGGCAAATACGAGAAGCGTTCAAAACAGGGAGGGCGACAAAAAAACATGACGGTTCTTATTGCTTTGTTGTTTTTGATTGAACTCGGAAACCCTGGAATATGCAAAACGGAGTACGTAGTTAAAATCCCTCGGGCGAAACTTGTGTAGTGATAGGGATTTTTGATTGAGTGTTGTACAATCAAAACTAAAGTCAGTAATCAAATCACAAAGGGCTCTGACAATGCAGTAAAGCAATCAAACCTCGAAGCAAATACATGAAGCCAGCATGAAGGACAAGAAAACTAGCCATTTCGGGGCTAAGTGGACGACCACTCGATAAACAACATTTATATATTTTTATATATAAATATTTTTTGTTCACATTTTACAAAACATTAGCGGTCGAGTCCTGATTACTTTTGGTTCTTCTTCTGATTGGTTGAAGAAGTGTCGCGAGTTTTTTAGTCAATCCCTGAGTAATGCAAACCACCTAAGCAAGTGCGTATTAGTTTTAAAAACTTAAGTGAAAATCGCAAATTCAATTATTTTCGATTGGCAGCAATTCGAGTAACTAAGGAGTATTAGTAAAATATATGTTTATATATTATAATATAAATTTTTATCTTTTGTCTTTATATTTTTCAGTTGTCTCCCGAGATACTCATTCCACCATGTCTACAGTGCCAGTTTTCGTCATTTCTTTGTTAATAGCGGTTAGCGCCATTGATGGAATGGTAAATAATCCATTTTATTTTTTAAACTGTTTTACGGTAGAACATTCTCTTCGTGTAGCGAAGTTCTAAGATCCAATATCACCCAATATCAATGAACTCAGCTCTCTATGCCGTCGATATTTCTTGCTTTGGTGAACAAAAACAACAAATATTTCAATGTCTTTTTAGCAAAAATTAAAAAAAAAAGCTGAATGACTCTGGAGTAACTAACTGCCCGTCAAACTACACACTATATGATTCCAATAAATTGAATAGGGATTTTCGTAATTTCACTCTTGTCCGCTAAAAATTGACGAGGCCTGTTACACTTATGGTATATATCGTTTACTTCTATTATTCCTCTTCCCTAGAAAAGAAATATAAACTACGGGCAGTCCTTTTTTTTCGTAGTCCATCGAGAGAAAAGTTTGAAGATCTATTTTCACCCCTGATGCTTTGAGCGCCAGGGCACATTTTTCATGTATGAAAAAACTGCCCTGCGATTTGGGTGATCAATGTTAAGATTTTTATTCACGTTACTTCTCAAACTCATTAATAATTCATCTTGTTAAAACAAAGGAAATCAGAATCGTGACGGTGGTTTGGAAATCTGATCCTAATTAGCATAGATTTTTACGATTTTATTTCTCTGTTTACTCCTTAGTTTTTGTTTCGATTGAGAGGATATATCAAACACTCGAGACAGTGTTTCATCCGCCATCCAAACACCTCGAATTTCGTCAAAAATACTCCAATGCACGTCGTATTTCCAACTCTCTTCTCGGTGTTTGTATATCCCGATGAAACACTGTCTCTCGTGTTTGATGTATTACTTAAAACGATTTGAAACTGATCATAAAATCTAACAAGTTAAAATGATGTTATAAAAACTTACAAGATACTAAACTCTCTGTTGCCTTCGTCAGAGTTTGTATTTAAAAATAACATCATTTCAACTTGTTAGATTTTAAGATCAGTATTAAATCGTTTTTTTTATAATTACCAAACTTTGCGAGTTTATCTAAGATTTATCTGGGAATAATTTAGTAGGATAGGTTGTTGTGTCAAGAACTTGACGTTTTAAGTTATTTTTTTTGCACTGTTTTGATGATTTTGAGTACTTTTCAGTAATTTTGGGCTGTTTTCTGACGTTTCGGAAAACTTTGAAATCCAAGATGGCGGCTGTTTTGACATCATGAGGCAATTGTCATGTGATGTGGCGTCATCATCCCACGTGACGTTTATCAAAAGATAGATTTTTGGACATATTATTTATCCTCTAAGGTTCATTGTGATTGCTTAAATATTCTGCAAGTTACGGAGGGGAACGGAATCCAGTCACCGGGCTTTTTTGGATCTGTTCAGACGGTCTGAATTTGTTCAAGACAAAAACACAAGCACGCAAAGCATTCTGGTTGACACTGGCTCCTTAAAAAGTAGCAGTGGGAATTTCTCACGACAGATTTCCCATAGCCATTTTCCACTCGTGCTCTTGTTCTTTTGACGCTCGATGGCCGACTTTGCAAAAAGAGAGACTGCTCCTAATTTAAAAAGAAAGGCTTGTTGCGTCGGATAACAGTTCACTTCCGAACCTGCTACGGGTTATAGAGCGTTTTCACCAAGAAAACAAGATCATTTTGATTGCATTAAGAACATTAACAAACTCGGAGATTGTGGAGCAGATGGAAAGGAATATATTCCCCAAATTTTAACTTGGCAGTGTTCATTGCAGCCAACATATTGGAAAAACAAAATTCGTAAAATTACAGAGCTTTGTATGGGTCATCCAAATTGGTGTTTCGCATTGGTATGCAAGCCAATGCTGTCTGCGAGAAGAAATGAAGATTTAGATACCCAAGTCATCCGTTGTACTTGGAAACGATTTAGTTATCATTTTTAACTTATTAGCATATCTGAAAAACTCTTTAAAAGTTTGGAAATACTGGTTTCAGTTGTAACATTTCAGATCACGCTGATGTTCGGCTGTCTCAAATTTCAAAACGCTTTATCTCCAAAACAAGGCACTCTCCAGGCATAAAAGTTTCCCCAGCAATTAGTGACACTAATGCCTAGAAAACACTAAAAGATCAGCTTTTGATGACGTCACGTGAAAACGCTTTATAGGAAGAAATTTGTTAGATATCACACTTAGCAATAGGTGATAAGTTGTGTTATTATATAAACTGCAGTGGTATAGTGAGTGGTAGCAAATCGAGAAAAATGGTATCCCACATGTGTGGATAAAAATGATATCCACACATGTGTGATATCATTTTTGACCAATCAGCTTGCAGAGTTTGCCATGTTCCAATGCTGAATGAGCCAAAGTAAATCGATATTAAGTCGAAAAATCTTCGGATCTTCCTCGGCAATCTTCGGCAATCTTCGGAAAACTTCGGAAATTCTCGGAAAATGTTCGGAAACATTCGTACAACCTTCGGAGAACATTTTGAAAATTTTCGGAAATCTTCGGAAATGGTCGGAAATCTTCGGAAAATCGTCAAAAACATCGTAATTAGTAGGTTTATATAATAAAAAGAATAATACATGGTTTCTTGGAGATATGAAATTTATCTTCTCGTGTTCAAATCCGATATCTCACTCGTTCGCTGCGCTCACTCGTGAGCTATCGATTTGAACACTCGAAGATAAATTTCATATCTCCGCGAAACCATGTATTATCCTCTATTTATTATATAAACTGCAGTGGTATAGCGAGTGGTAGCAAATCGAGAAAAATGGTATCACACATGTGTGGATAAAAATGATATCCACACATGTGTGATATCATTTTTGACCAATCAGCTTGCAGAGTTTGCCGTGTTCCAATGCTGAATGAGCCAAAGTAAATCGATATTAAGTCGAAAAATCTTCGGATCTTCCTCGGCAATCTTCGGCAATCTTCGGTAATCTTCGGAAAACTTCGGAAATTCTCGGAAAATGTTCGGAAACATTCGTACAACCTTCGGACAACATTTTGAAAATTTTCGGAAATCTTCGGAAATGGTCGGAAATCTTCGGAAAATCGTCAGAAACATCGTAATTAGTAGGTTTATATAATAAAAAGAATAATACATGGTTCTTGGAGATATGAAATTTATCTTCTCGTGTTCAAATCCGATATCTCACTCGTTCGCTGCGCTCACTCGTGAGCTATCGATTTGAACACTCGAAGATAAATTTCATATCTCCGCGAAACCATGTATTATCCTCTATTTATCATTTGTCAGGGTTATCAGTTTATATAAAATGAAAATTATTATTATCCTTTTTTAATCGAATTTGTAACAGCCATCAAGGCGAAGTTTTGCAAACTTGAGAGCACCTTGGGGATTAGCAAGGAATCCAGGTACAGACATATTGCTTCCAACTCTGTTTACCTTAAGACAAAACAAAGCTAAGGCAGTGTGGGCTTTGTGTACTACATTTAAAAGCTGTTATTAAGAAAATATTCTCATGCAGTTAATTAAAAAAACTTAATTATAACAAAACATCAATTATGTACTTCTGATTGCCAGTTGCTGACAAATCTACAGTACTGTATTCATATAAAACTATTAATACCGTTTATACCAACAGTCCAAGCACCTCAGAAGTGCAAGAAAGCTATCGACCTTGGAATAGTTATGGACAGAAGTCTTCGAGACACTGTTACAGGCTGGAATGATGTCAAGCAATTTGTCAAGACACTGGTCAGCAAGTTTGAAGTCTCTGACGATATGACACACATTGGAGCCATTTCGTTTGACCAAATAGCAGAGGTACTTCTTAAATTTAACGAATTCGAAGGAAGCGGCAATAGTTTGAAAGCCGTATACAGACATATGGACACCTGGCGCGTTGGTTCCTATGCTGATAACCAAAATCCGCACACAGTAATTGACCGGGCACTGGAACTTGCCCTCACCAATTTGTTTACCGACCGTGATGGAGCAAGAGGATATGACGAGGTTAGGTGGTATGTAATTAATAATTATTCACTGAAGGGGAGGTGAATAGTGCTCCATTTTCACCGACACTGAGGTGAATAACTGTCTTAGTATATACCACACAAGTTGGATTACTAGCGAACCAAAACATTACTTTCGGTACACAAAGCGACCCGCGAAGCCATTTTGTTTCCCTTTGGCTGCTCGGAGGTAAATAGTACTTTGCTAATCACCTCCGAGTTAACCAATCAGCGCGCGCGGAAAGCACTATTCACTTGTGCGGTATATACTAACAATTATTCTCCGAGTGTGCGTTGGATATGAGATCGCAGAAAGTCATCTTAATGCACTATCCGAGTGGAATTATTGTTTTATTAAAAACACCCCCAAAAAACGTGAACTCCCCAGCGGTTTTCGCTAACGCGTATACCTTGCGTATCTGTGGTCCGTGGTATATGAGCTCACATACCATGGCCTGTAAACCAATTAAAACTCAGAAATTGCAACATATCATGGCTAGTATTTAAATCTTACACCAGCGGCAATTAATTAGTGTGCAGTGGCTGGTTCGAGGTTGTCTAGAAAATGATGACATTTTTCTCATTTCACCGTTCAAGTTTTCGGGAGAAGTGTTGCAGGGAACACTACTGAGAAGTTTATTATGGGAGTTTAAAACATCAAAATTGTTTAATGAACTGATGAGTGCACAGATGCAAGTTGGAGATAATTCAGTCCGTGCGCGATCTCACAACGCCTGAAGTTTTGATTTTAGTGTTAAAATACTATTTCATACTGAGAAGTGATTGGAAATCATGATTTGCAGGGAAATAAGTTAGAGTTCTTCGGCCTTCAGCCTCATCAACTACAGTGTATCACCTCAGATCACTCAAATCTTTGGCTCACAATCTAATTGTTAGTTAGTGTACAAAGCGCCCATTATCTCTTTTCTCATTTGTTTAGTGCTTGCAGTTAATCAGCGAAGAAATAATCTGTCAACGGATTAGGAACGCACGCCGGGAATACATGATTTCAAGGGAACTATATTCAAATCACACATTCGCTCTTTTTTAATTACATTTATATAGAAAGGAATTTTTACCAAACTACTTGTGACGTAAACTAAACATAACCGGTGAACATTCTTCAAACTTTTGTTCACACCACTTATTTTCTTTGGTTTAGAAACCGACCATTTCACCCAAAACATAGTGAGAGTTTTTCCATTTCTTTTTGGTCAATTTTCGTGGGTATGCTTATGTTTTTATCATCTGTCTGGCTATATACATTGTGTTCGATTTGTTAAATGCATTAAATATTGCTTATTCCTTCGAATATAGGTACTGGTGCTGTTGACATACGGAAGGCAAAGCCCTGACGTTGCAGCTCATATTGTCCGCATGCTTGAGCAACAAAGGGTCACAGTCTTTGTGGTCGGTATTGGTGAAGCAGATCCCATAGTGCTTTGGAAGATTGCTGGTGCGCTGACGAATCCTGCAAAGGGTAACAACGTGTTTCCCATGCAAGAACCAAACATGGTTAACTCCGTAGCTGATGAAGTTGCGCGGGCCGTCTGCAACTCATTCAAATCTATTGAAATCTGAATAGTTTTGAGGAAAGACTATTTGCCACACGCGTAGCCTGATTGCATGTTTTACCTAAACATATTTTACCTATTGATTACAATTCTATGCTGAAATTATAGTTTAAAATATTGAGGGCAACTAAAGGCTAGTTAGCCACATAAGAAGTTTGCTCTTGTACTTTATATTCTATGCAAAGATAGCAAAAACTCCGAAGTATGAAATAATAGTCATTAATAATTTGTGCTCGACTCCTGTATACCAATAAAAAATTAATAAATTGCCTTTGGCAGTTCAATATACGTGCAGTCTTAATTTTGTTCGGTTGATATATAACCTACAGCCTCACTTAGCCATGTAAAATAATCTCATTTCCAAATACTTCAAAGATTGTCAAAAATACTCTGTTGCGCATCATATTTTCAATTGGTGATAAAATTATCCAAACTGGGAATTTACTTGAATTTAACAACTGTGTAGCTGCGCTATTGCTTCGCTGCCAGTCAACGTTCACGCAAAAAAGGTTTATTCACGTTGGCAAAATGAAACAAGATATAATTTTGGGTGATAGAGAAACAAACATTTATCAGCTCAATTGTCAAAGACGTGGACGGACTAAAACAAAGTCTGCAAGAGTCAAAGGAAAAAATTGAGGAGAAAGCGGACCGTACGGAGGTTGATGAGGTTGAATTACTTGTTAATGGTATGGTATGGTATGCTCCAACACCACCCACAAGTGAATTATCAATCTTTCACTCCATCCATGAAACTTTTGATAATCTCTTTTGTCCTTCACTTCAGAGAACTTGATCTGCTCTTAGCTCACTTTTTATTCAGCGCAATTAATTTCGTCTTCGTCAGCCGCAGGTAGTAAGAACATCCTTAAATTCTTCCTCCTTTTGACTTGTAGTACAAAATATTATGTTCATCTCCGCAATTGTTTCGGATTTTCCCATTAAACTGAATCATTTGCCCTAACTTTCCATGATTTAGAAAATTTTAAAGAAGCTAAAGCGAGACATTTACGGGGAAATATTACGAAGGTGAATTTTTCTCCTGCGCGCTTTCTTGACGTGTTTCATTCAGCTTACGAAGTGAACATGGCGACAACGTTTTGCCGCCTTTTCAAAAAATTGCTTCGTTTAGGCACAAGTAGATCACTCTATGTTTGTGTATATCAGTGGGGCGTACAGAAGAAAATACGGATTAATATTACGTCGGTTTCGATTTACTACAAAATACAAATTTTACTCTAAAAAATACAAAGTTTAAGATGAACTTTCTTCTCGGTGTTAGGAAGTGTGATGAAACACTCCCGCTCGTGTTCATAATAATGAAAGCGAGTCAAAGAGGAAAGATAGTACTCTAATTCTGGGGTTTATAAATTGCTTTTCATGAGTGAATGATCGAAATAATTGCAACCAGGCGTTGTGCAAGATAACAATAAAACACCCGGACCTTTTTTTCCTCCTGCAGACTTAAAGATTCATAAGACAGCAGAAAAAAGAAATTGCACAGCGGAAATAATACCGACAAGAAAATGAAAAACAAAGATTAATTCTTAAGGTAAACATTCCTCATGTCTATTAAAAAAAAACTCATTGTTCTCTTTGTAGTTCCCACAAATAAAAATACTAAGTGAGTCACAGTCAATCCACAGATCTTAAACATGGTTTAATGAACTGTCATAACTTTTTTTTTTCGCTTTCGCTTCAACTCAACAGACTCTCATTCAGTTTTTGTGGCATGTGGTATAAATCAAAACTTTTTTTCTCTCAGCTAAAATTTCCGTTAAAACGCATTAAGATATCTCCCCATTTTCCTCATAGTAGCAGATGTTTCGAAAACAAGAAATAAAAACAGGCTCAACATGAATGAATCAGTGTTTATGGAGTTGTTCTTCTCGGCCTTAGAAATTTCTTGAATTCATTTTTGAATGCACGATTCATGTAACCATAAATGAAAGGGTTCACGCAGCTCGACACAAAAACTAACAGCGTTACAAGAAACGAAAGCTGATGTGGAAAATAGTAAAAGCCTAACAAGACAGATGCACCAAAAACGACATGAGATGGCAAAAAAAGGCCAGCAAAGGCAACGATTGTTACGAAAAGTGTTTTGCTGATGTTGACATCTTCCACATTGGAACTCTGCCACGAAACATTTGCATTGTGCATTTTGACAACTCTGTAAATTTTCCAATAACAGAAAAGGATAATAGAATATGGAAAGTTCATGACAATAAACACAACAGGAAATACAGATTTGGGAAATTCTATGAGGCAAAGGACAA
Organism: Meandrina meandrites; assembly: GCA_963693305.1. Classification (NCBI taxonomy): domain Eukaryota; kingdom Metazoa; phylum Cnidaria; class Anthozoa; order Scleractinia; family Meandrinidae; genus Meandrina; species Meandrina meandrites. The sequence continues at coordinate 28,123,680 of OY855911.1, read as the reverse complement.
AACCTGGATTTGGTTTAACGTCAAAGCCGACAACTAAACTTGCTAAAAGTGAGTTAAAAATAGGTCCAATCCAAGCGAGCGATGCTGTTACAATGATGAATTTCTTTGTGAATGTGGTTTGGTACTTGGCTGGTTTCACGATTTTATAATACCTGTTCAGTGCCATAAGTGCCATGTTGTAAATGGAAATTTGAGCCAAGGACAACTTTACAATGGCTGCGAAATAACATGCAGGAGTCCCAAATGGCCAGTCACTAGTTGCTGCCAGACCAATCGATAGCGGCATTGTACACAGGGCTTGTAGGATGTCGCTGAGGGCCAACGAGATGATGTAGTAGTTGCTTGGACGGCGTAGTGTCGGGTTTCTACATACAGCAAAACAGACCAGAATATTTCCAACAAGCGAGAGGATCATTACGAAGGAAATTGAGGTTGTTTCTGAAACCACAGTTGCTGTGCTTCTGGTTTTAAATTGTTCCCACAGATGTGTCTCGTGTTCATTTTGAGACATTTTCCGTTGTCCCGGTCTTTCCTTTTGCGAGGTCTTTCAATTTCAATATCAAAGAAAGATTGCTGTCCCTTTAAATTATGCTAGGTTAATTGATTTACCAATAAATTTAAGCCAGAAGGCCATATACCGACAGTTGTACTGAAAGAGGTCTCCAGGCTCATGCAAAGATTCGGTGAAGCAGTTTTCGATCACAACTAACTGAAAACGATTGCTTTGCAGGCTTTTCACGAGAAATAACAATAAGAGCAATAAAAGCAGCTGCCCCTTTTCAATTCCCTGGACAAATCATTTTAAGATTCGTCATCAATAAGTCAGTGTAAATAGGGCATGGGTTTATCAAAAGGATGCGTGTCTTAATTAAAACCCATTGATTTGATTTGACAGCATGCAACAGCTTACATTATACTCACGGAAAAAGAAAAAAAATCACCAATGTTAAACTGTTGTTTTTGCACCATAGCGCTGTCAATCACATTTATTTTAATTACTTCAAATAAATTAAGAGAAGAAGTTGGCCATGAATTCTTCTTTTTTTTTCACTGAATTCGAAGTAGAAAATAATTTATATAGAAAGTGCGTGTACTGACTGGCTGTAAGTTCCATTTCATCTATAATATAACTCCACAGGCATTTCTATTCTTGCTTTTTAGAAACACAGGCAAGTTTCCCAGTGGATAAGCCTACCATTACAACAATAGAATGCCAAGGGCTTATGAGCTGATGGTCGACCGCGGAAATTTTATTTTTTTTTTGTATTTCTCTGTATATTTCCAAGTATAACATTTTCAAATTGAATTTTACTCAAAGAAAGACATCGAAATGTAAAATACTGAAGACCCAAACACTGCATAGTGTAAGAAACCAGTTTTAATGAATAAATTTTTGGTTTTTCAATTCTTGGGCATGTGGCGCTGTGGGAAACTTAAGGAGGCTCGCAACGGTTTCCAGCGCTTTCCAGCTCTTAAAATTTGATGAGCCAGTACTACAAATCTTTATCAGTTGCTGCTACAATAATGATATCAAACAAATGTCCAATCATTGCTGAATAAGTTGTGGTCCTTTTCATGACGTCACTGCTTACTATAGCAACAGTTTTACCTGTTAAAAACACCCTTAATTTTCCCTTTAAGTGCTTATAACTCAAAAACGAGTCCGGTGACCCCCATTTTTTATTATTGAATAATGATTGGCATGTTAAGACGCAACTTTTTGCAAAGTTAAAAAAATTTCTCCGGAGCAGTTTCAGAGCCACCTTAAATTTTCGAAAATTTAAGGAGAAATTTTTTTAACTTTGCAAAAAGTTGCGTCTTAACATGCCAATCATTATTCAATAATAAAAAATGGGGGTCACCGGACTCGTTTTTGAGTTATAAGCACTTAAAGGGAAAATTAAGGGTGTTTTTAACAGGTACAACTGTTGCTATAGTAACCAGTGACGTCATGAAAAGGACCACAACTTATTCAGCAATGATTGGACATTAATTTGATATCATTATTGTAGCAGCAACTGATAAAGATTTGTAGTACTGGCTCATCAAAGTTTAAGAGCTTGAAATTGCTGGAAACAGTTGTGAGCCTCCTTAAGTGAAGAACAAGAAAAAACAAGCAATTATCTAACATTTGTATTTTAAGAATAAAAATGAGCAAAAAAAGTTTTGCACAACGTCTCGATGTGGCAATGACATAATTTTCAAGTGACAAAGTAAAAATTCAAACAGTCTATTACATACGGTGAGAGGTGTGATGAAGAATCTACAATAGTTTCACGCGGATGGAATGTGATTCTTAGGACTTGGTCCAAATTTAATCTCATTCGAATTTGTATTTTAGAGCATAAAATCTTCGCGAACAGCTATCGGGCCATACACCCTCCAAAGAACTAAACGTTCCATTGTTATAATAGAAACTCAGCGCTCGCGGATAAAAATAGAAAAAATAAAAAAACAAAACAAAACTGACAAATAAACAAGAAGCCAATCGAGCCATAATTGGGCCATTTTCGCATTTTAGGGAAATGGATTTGGTTTCAGTATCTCTTAGTTTTCCCTCTGAGCCTGGGGTCAAGTTTTCATTTCTGTATTTCGAAAAACGTCGAATCTTCTTGAGAATAAAATGGTGGGTGTAGCAAGTTTACATAACTTTGAAAAAGTACTAGGTACGCACAAATACACTTGTGGCTACTGCTTTGCTATTCTGTAATTGCAATAGAGCCGCGTGCCTTTACTCAAGAATCTCTTTTGTCGTCGTCACATTTACACGTCTTTTACTCCACTTGATCTTCACTCTCCAAAAACAGCTTTCGCCAAGTCAAACAGCTCATAAATTTTCTTTAAAATAAGACAAGTAATTTTGCGGTGTTTTAACTTCACTTTTTTCGAAAGTGATTTTACAGTTCTTCAAAAACTTAACAAACAAATATGGGTCTGGTTTTATCTGTCAAGATTTTATTCCTTAGGAACTTTTAATAAGAAACTTTTAGTTCCATCTTTAGGCATGTATATCAATTCTACCGCTAGGTACGTAGTTAAGATAATTACACTGCCCAGTACGTGGTAGCAACATGCTCTAAAGATGACTGTTTATAATATAGCCCGTTCAGTTCCAAGTAATCGATATCTCATTTCGCCTTGCTCGGCGGGTGGTGCAAAGAAATACTAAACATTATTAACTTGGCAGTATCATCAGAATTCTCAAACAAATAGAGCGTTTTCACATGATGTCATTGAAGCCATATTGGTGTCCCAAGACAAAGGAACGGCGGTCATGTTGGTGTACTAAGCCATTTTTCAGGGAATTAAACTCTATTTATATGCAAAAATCGTCTTTTGTTTGAGTAAACCAATATGGCCGCTGGTCACGTGAGTGAAAACGCTCCATATCGGAAACAAAAATGTACAAATCGTTTAGGAGAATCTCCACGTCGAGGTTGTGAATATATGAGCTAATTATGTCTAGTAATTTCCGGTTAAAAATTATTATGTACTAGCATCAAAAACGTGACAGACTGTGCCAGGCTTTTTCCAAGTGAAACACTTGTTGCCCAACATTTAGCTAAGAAGTTATTATTGAACAATCTCCCCTAACATTGAAATTTAAAGAATTGTTTGTACTTACGAGACGTTTTGGCTAACACATGTTTTGGAGTAGATAGTCAAATGGGGACATGTTCATGTTCAGGAAAAAAAAAATTAAATTGCTAACGGCTAATAATGAATAAGTAAGCGAAAATAAACTAATTTCAATAACTAGCTGTTCACAGCCTACAGGATCTTTCATCTATTCTATTAAACATATATTTCATTTCCAAGTTTCTATTAAGTCAATTCTTATAAAAACTAAATGATGCTTCTTACTATCGAATTTAACTTTTTTTAAAGTAAAGTTAAATTTATATTTTTGGTATCGTGGTAACTGTTATTTTATAACTCGATTCTTTCTTTTGCCTCCCCCCCCCCCCCCCCCCTACCCACACCATCCCTAAGAAAAAAAACCAAACAAAACAAACACATGCACAAGCGAACAAACACCAAACAAACAAAAGGAAGACGCGTCGACAAAATAAAAACATACATAAAAGGCTAAAATGAAAACACATGAATTTCCTATAAAAAAAAACACAATTCATCCATTCTTAATTCGATAACATCCCTTGTTCGTTAAGTATTTTAAGACGAAGAAGTGTTCAAGTTTCCTATATAATATATCTAACTGCTTTGTGGAGATCTTTGTCAGTCATGCAGTTTTACGATAACGGACAATCTCGCCTTAAGTACATTAAGCAAATATAAAATGAAAACTATTACAACGCTTAAAAAAGAAAAAATGTAAAAGCTATCTGTCTGTTGCTTAGCGCTATGAGTATTAATTAAATAAATGGCGTGACATTGGCGGCGACTTTCTTCTTTTCTCTTTTCTTGTACATTTGATGCGCGTCTTTTATATTTTGAATTGTCCGAGTCCTTGTGTTGCTGAAATCGTGATGCAAGAAGTGAAGCTTCAATGTAAAAAATAATTGCACTACATGTACAGTGTCCAATTTATGCCTGATCGCTGTTTCCTTTCCACGTGGAAGATTTACCCTTTCATTCCCAAGTTCAGTATCCAAAATCGCATTATCATTTTTCACACTTTTCTTGCTAATTCTTAGGAGAAATCAGAATTTAATCGCTGATGGTATGAAAGGGTTAAATGAGGAGGTAGGGCAAGGATGTTTGCGAGGAGCATAAGTACTAGCACTTCTTTCTTGCACACTGAAGTTGGGAGGGAAGCGCGTCTTTCTCAGTCGTGAAATCGACGGAATGCACTTGCTTCCACGTGACTTAGTGCTTCCAATCTGATTGGTCTAGACACCAAGTGACGACACGCTGTTCGACGACTTTACTGTGGGAACCACCTAGCAACAGTGATAATAATAAATAATTTCCGTTAACTGCAGCAGCAATAAATTAAGGGTTGCTGGTAACTATGGCAATGGTGTATGAAATAAAAGCAAGAGGTTCTGAAAAGACCGACCGACCGACCGACCGACCGACCGACCGACCGATCAACCATCTGAAGGAAGGACTAGCAATCAACTTAGGTTTATCACCCTTGAACTATGGAAATGAATGTCATGAATTGCTAGACACTTGGACATATGCCTGTCTAGTGCAAACGAACTTTGTCTACTCCAAATGATTGACTGGAGGATTTATGATTAATTGATAATAACTAGATAACGCACCTCGTCTCCAATGTACTTGGCAAGCTTTGTCTTGAGCTGAACGTACTTTTCTTTCATGTCTTCTTGGTACATTCTTTGATCTTCCTTAATTAACTGATCGTTAATTTCCAAAGCTTTTCCGCAACACGCAATAAATTCCCTGAAATAGGGAAAAGAAATTATTATCATCGACTGCAAAACTGACAAACAAGGCAACAATAACAAGAAAAACGATATCACCACCGCCAACAACAGACCAAAGTTTTTATTATCAAATTACTGTGAGAATCTCAGGAATATCGATCGATCGATCGATCGAACGAACAACGTGCGAACAACGTGCGAGCGAGCGAGCAAACGAACGAACGAACGAACGAACGAACGAACGAACGAACGAACGAACGAACGAACGAACGAACGAACGAACGAACGAACGAACGAACGAACGAACGAACGAACGAACGAACGAACGAACGAACGAACGAACGAACGAACGAACGAACGAACGAACGAACGAACGAACGAACGAACGAACGAACGAACGAACGAACGAACGAACGAACGAACGAACGAACGAACGAACGAACGAACGAACGAACGAACGAACGAACGGTTCTGAATGCCGAAGTTGAAGTTGGCTTTGTGGTCTCATCCCACCTACCTACATTACCACACACTTGCCACGTTAAGTTACTTAGTACGTAGTTATTTATGTTCAGTATGCCTTGTGGTTTAATAACAACAGACCTGTATACTTGTTGAAGCTTCTCGATGTGTTTATTAGGATGTGACGTCAACACAGACTTGTCAAGGAAGGATTGAGCGTATGCTAGAGGTCCAGCATTCACCTGTGGTGTAATGGAAAAGGCAATTTAGTACTTTAGTAATGTGATTTGTAAACGCCTTATTAAACGGGAACAAAGGTCGACAACAGCTGATAATAGTTGCACTTCGAATCTAAAATTATCTGATGCCAAGGTTTTTCCTCACATTTCAATGAATTTGTGTCGTTACTCTAGATTTTTTTAATTTTATTTAAATTTTCATGGACAAGAATACACTACTTTCAGCTATACAAACAATGCTATAGAGAACAAGAAAATTTGCAATTGGCAAAAGAAGCTAATTCAAGCTTTAGCTCGTTTCCTCCATACCTGAACACTAACACTGCCTTGTAAAACAAGCTGAAGTTTCTTCATATCTGGAGGATTTTGCGCTATCACGTTGTTGAGCTCTTTGACTTTATTTTGCATCTCGTCGAAAGCCACCTGAAATTCACAAAACAATAGCTTGAACTTTCTTAGACAGCGAAGACCGTCGAGTGTTCCATTATTGACTATTAAAATTTTGCTCCGCAAAAACAAGTGTTTTCAGTGTTATAAGAAAAAATCTAACCAAAAGGTAGGTAGAGGATACTTAACACAAAAATCCCTTACCTCGACTGGAGTTAGTTCATACTGCTCCTCTTGAACAACAAGGATTCGCTTTTTCACATAAGGAAAAGTATTGGATGCTGGAAAATCGGAGAGAACACAAACATCACGTAATTGGTACGTAGAGGTCGCGATGTGTAGTGAAAGGACTGAGCATACAACTTAAACAGAACTCTATATATTTAGTATTACAGTATCGGCGTTACGACCGTCAGCAATTCGTCAAGACAAATTATTGGTAAACAGATAATCTTTCTCGGTTCTTGTCAAAACAAGAACTCAGTGAAATTTAACAAACTTACTTGTTAATATTGTCTTTCTCTTGCACTGTTCCGTGAGGCTTCCATGTGCCTTACCACTGACGGTAAACGGCGTTTCGTAGATAAACCGTCTAATGTTGTTGTTTTGTTCAAATAAGGTCGGTCTGAGTTCGAGCTCCTCGTCATCAAAATACGGCTGCACGTACGTTATCTGCAGACAATAACAAAACAAATGCCAATGTATTAAATATATATTTTCCCTTAGCCTATATGATAATTTAAATTTGACTTTCGCTTTGGTAGGTAGCCTTCTTCGCAGACGTTCTTTTGGCTCGTCACGCAATCTTTTCTCCCCAACGAACGACGTTGGTTGGGGAGGAATGCGTGACGAGCCAAAAGAACATCTGCGAAGGAGGCTATTTGGTAGGCCGACTGGGTCTGTGGCTACTACTGAATACCGCTCTTCTACATCCAATTAATCCATTCAGGCTGAAGCTGAGCCTGCACTGCAGCCTACATTTTCCTTTAGTTTGGTTATTGACGAAAGCAGTATCTCAGAAGATGACACTTTCCTGTTTGTTTGATAACGTATTGTTCTTACAAGTAGCGATAAAATGCTGATCTCTCTAAGACAAATACAAGTAACAACTCCATGAGCATGGTGCATTACAATATAAAAGACAAACTAAAGAGGTAGAAAAAAGCCAACGAGTCTATTGTTATGCAAAGAATACCTGTATGTGACCGATCTTTGAATCCAATGTTTCTGGGTGCACCTTAGAAAGAAGAAAAAGGTAAATATGTATATACCTTAAATTTTCACGATTTTTAATAACATAGGCTAAAGGGGTACGACTCTCTTTTGGTCAACGATTATATACCATTACCAAAATAATAATAAGCAGCAATTCTACAGAAACAAGGTAACAGGAATTCAGGCAAACCGTAGGAAGAACATAAGCACACTGCAACTGATAAGTGAAATGGTGACTTGGAGAACGTGAGAATAAGTGGAAAAGTGGTCTCAAGTCAAATACTCGGAGTCAAAGCCATGACCTTCCAGAATACCGGTTGAAACAATCTAACTACTGAGCTATGGGGGTCTCATGGTGAGAGAGGTGAGCGACCACTTCTCCACCTATTCTCACACTGTAATTGTTACCTTAGCAGATTCCATGATAAGTTTAACGCTATCTTTGCCATGTTTTCTAGAGTACATTGCTTCCAGTCTGTGAGAGATCTCCGCTAGGCCAGTAATCTTTGGCTCCTTGTAGATGAATTCCTTGCCATCATCATCGCCGAACATCTGGAAAGAAAATGAAAAACAGGTCCGCAGTGCGTACATGTACGCTATGGTCAACGAAAACAAAAATTGGTAAACATCAAGTGGTTCAAAGTTGCATTGACATTTAAGTCACTTTGTCACGTTTAAAGCAAATCGATAGATTTAGTCCATAATTTTTTTCAACTTCGTCTTTGGTAATCAGTCTCAACCTTGAGTTTATAATAATAAACACAATGATTTGATACGCAATTCAACTCGGTCAATTACCTGTCCAAAGAAAGCAACCCTGAAGTATTTTCCAAGAAGTCTTTTTCCAGTTCCCATCACATCTACAACCTTCTTGTATGCCTTGGCCAGGCTCTCGTACGCATTGGAGAGACGCTGCATTTGAAAAAAAAAAGATTTTATGAATATCTCAGAATCTGACGCGTTAAACCAGCTATAGAAAACGTAAAACTTGAAAAAAGATTGTCTGGAGTGTTGTCTTTATCTTCGATAGGCACCATGGTTTTAGCCGGAAGGGAGTCAAGAAGTCCTATAAACTGCGATGAGCAGTCTCTTTTTTGCTCCCCCCCCCCCCCCCCCCCCCCCCCGCGCTACTCAACGCTCGCTGGCTTTCGCGTTCGTCCTAACGGATTTCAAAGCAAAAGATAGACTGCTAGCAGTCTAGAAGTCCTATTAACTATTACTTTTGAGGGAAATTTCAGTAAAGCTTTTACAATATTACAGTAAACCAAGCTTTCTACACTCTCTCTTTTCAACGTATTGCCGAAAGCCTTAAACCAGCTTAATGTGCGTGTTATCTTCGCCACCTGCTTACCAGCGGATGCCCAAATAGGCCGATCTAGCATAAGGTAATCGCACTTCTACCACAAAGACCTTTTCATAATCCCCAGTGTTTTTCGATTGATAATTCGAGATACAGAAGCTAATGTTTACATACCAGAAAGTCTCTCTCCTGTTCGTAGATGGGGATTGCCAGTTTGAACACTTCGCCCATCACCTCATATCGCTCAGCGCGCTCAAGGAACTTCCCACACTGTTCCAGCAAATCTACCAAGTGCCGCTAATAAGATAACAGAAAAGAAACAACAGGAAAAAAAAGTAAGAACCAAAATGAACATCTCCAAAATAAATAGAAAACTTTAACTCACACAAAACAAGTCGAACTTACCACAGTGTATCGCTGTTCCCTGGTCATTCCCTCGTCAGTCTTCATTACACTTTCGTCCGCTACAACATTTGGCGAAACCCTGGCAAACGCCGCGCAACCTTCCTGATAAACACCTGAAATATCCAACAACAGAGTACTGAATGATAACCTTTCTTCTTAGGTTCCGGGAAAAATTAGGACCATTTTAGCGGGCGAGCTTAGTATCGTTTTGCTTTAATGAGAGTAAGACAGCTCGCTGGCTTCGAAGTTTTTTAGTTGCCTTCCAGTTACTATTTTCAAAGCAAATCCTCTCTTATCTCGTTAACATTTTTAAACACTGATCATTAAAATCTTACGCTTAAAAGCCAGAGGCCTCTAAACTGACATTCTTATCTGTTTCCATTTCTGATGTTATTTTAGTTTCAGATTTTTGTTTCAACAACGAATTGTTCATCAGACAAGTTGGATGCTAACTGCACGTCTTGGCCTGCGAGCATTTCTTGCATTCAGGCCTGTTCAGGTTTCATACAAACAGGATATCTTACTTCCCCAAGGTAGGAGTTTACAACTTACCTTGTCTTTTCAAATATTCCGCGACCAAAGCTGCTGCATGGATGTAACAATGCGCAGTCTGCAAAACGGAACATAAGCAGATGTAACAATCAAAACAAAATTTAACACTCTTTTCTCGCCAAGCCACAAGGATTCATAAAGCTTTTATCGGGCCGAGCATACTTCGCATTTGCATACAGTTTGCTTTGGAAGCAACGACGTTGGAGCCTCGGGGTCGAATTCAAACAAAAAGTACCGCTTATGGCCTGACAAAACACCGCTTTCTTTTAGCTTTGATTATTTTCGGAATGATAAAAAGCGCACGTGAGACAGCGAAAACGGCAGACGAGTCACACAAACCTTCACGCACGCGTGTTCACGTCACATACGCATAACATACCTCAGAGTAATTTTCCTGGCTCTCGTGCACGGCAGCCATGTGCTCTAACCAGGTCTCTCTCAGCTCAGGAGTGCTCGAGTAGGACTTGGCCAGACTGTACTGAAGGTCCACTAGGACTTCTGGGATGTCATCGTGTTCCTGTAAGAAACAATGCGATTAAAATCACACTAAGCCGTAGTGATTTATACCTTTTTTTTTTACAAATATAACTGAGAAAAATATTTGAGCGAGAGAATTGATTAAAACAAAAACAAGTGGGTGGATCTTTTAACACTTAAACAAAAAACCCAAGGAAAACATTATATTTAAACAAGCTGTTTGGAAAAATGCCTTCATGGGAGCTATAAGGGTTAGGTAAAACGTACCAAAAAGAAAGCTTGATGTAGCTTCGCCGGACTCAGAGGCGACGGAGAGGTTAATATCGGAAGGACAACCAACTGCTGCGCCGCAAATTCTTCGATGGCGTGAAGTCGAGCTCTTTTCTTCACCCGTAATTTTCCGTTTTTAACACTTGGTTCGGGAACGACCTCCTCGCAGGCCAATGCTCTTAAGGACATCTCTTAAGTTGCTCTTCTGAGCCGTAAAAGATTCTTGGAATGATCGAATACGGAAAGATGCTTCTCTCTCGCCCGTGAAAATATAGTCACTCTGTTGGACAAGTTTCCGGTGTTCTTTGCTCGAAGGAGCGCGGGCAAATTGTGATCTTCGCAAATACGTTTCTACGTTTTTCAAACGGACTGTTATCTCTTCGATCACGTTCACGCAGTTGAAATCACGCTTTTATCACGTACCACGTCATATCCAACAAAATCGTGAGCAATCTTTAATTTCCTGTCGCTTCGCAAAATTGATGAATCGTTGCAAATTTCTGGGTTCGTTCGACTGATAAACAACACAGCGTAGTTCATTAAATCTGGAATCTGCTGGAGCAAGTTAATGGCCTGAGCTACTCCTCAGAAACAAATTAAAAAAGTTTAATTTGCGCTTAATCTGCTCTGAGCAAAAATGAAAATGTAAAAATAGAAAAAAGCCAATGAGCGAAGTCCCTAGCGTGTCTGAAACGAATCCACAAAATCCACAAGCATTTTGACCCGTTGGCCTTAATGTAAGATAAAGCACTATAGTAAACCAATTATTACATGAATTGAAGCATTTCATCACGCACTTTAAACATATCTTACAAGTAAATGATTTAATGTTAAGAGCAATCAACATCAAATTTTGTTTGTGAAACCAACAGAATCGAAGAAAAGAAAATCGCACCTATAAGAGATGGTCTTAATGAACCAACAAAATCGCAGAACTGCATTACAACTGAGAAATTTATGGCATCGCACAAGGAGAATTTCTAACTTGACGTCGCTGCTTGATCTTGCATGGGGAAAGGAACGTGACTTCAGTTTAAGGGAGCGACGTGATCAGTCAAAAACAACAGCAAACTTTATGAAACCCCCCGGGGCTATGACAAAACGGCGACATTTTCGCGAGCATTAAATGAAAATACATATTAAGTAACTGCCTTGTCAAGAACCCATTACGTGCACAAAAACATCGGGCGAAATTAGACAAAGTACTCATTAACGTTCCATTTGAAACGCTCCGCTATTTCTAGAATAACAAAGAACGTTTTAAACTGTCAGTGTAACGAACAAAGCTACAATAACTTAGAAAACGCCCAGACCAAACAATACGGAACTGAAAAAAAGGTATTTCGTACAAGGTAACATGCAATTTTCAATCTTATCTACGGAAGCACACAAGCCCTATTCAGCTTGTTTTGTGTTCATTTCTTTGCTGTTCAAGTTCAGATCATGTGATGCTAGTGACGAGGGGCGAGGGACGTTGCGTTCAATAAATCTTATCAGTTTCTGTGAGTGTGAATGAGCCATTTTTAGAAAGATAAAGGAGCACTTCTGTAGCTCCATGCTCTGAAATGGACCATAGATAAATCTGAGGAAGGTTCATATCTAATCGCTCCAGAATCAGTTCAACTGGGAATTAAATGCAAAGTTGATATTTATATCAAGCGATACGAAAATAGCCGACAAGCACTACGAACGCTGTCACGTCGGCATGTCGTTAGCTCATCGGCGTACGTCACCTAGCAACCACTCTTAAGGACATTGTAGACCAGATTTCGTACTAAACGTACCTTCATTTGCGCCGTCGCCTGTAAAACGGTGTGAATCTTCTTTGTTAGATCTTTAACTTCAGAAGGAAACGCCGTGTGCTAAGAGAAAACAGTACAATAGAAAAGGGAGAAAAAAGAACGTTAGGTGAAAACAACTTAAAGTTTACCCCAGCTCCAAGAGTGCAGAGTATTATGTCGGTGTAATTTCGCGCCAAAAAGTCACTGAATCCCTTCACTAAATTTCCCGCCACAGAACTTCCCTCCACTAAATTTTCCCGCCACTAACTTTCCCGCCCTAGAACTTCCCGCAAGAAAATTTCCCGCCACTTATTAATTATAGGTTACCGTTTCGAAACAGATTTGTCAAAAGCCCGTAAATGACCTCTTAAATGTGGCTAATCAAAGAAATGATTTTACCTTCATCCCTTTGTCCTCGACGGCATAGTTCTTCAGCGCCAGGAGAGAGTTGTTGACGGCTGCACGGTTTAAACCATGAGTCATTAGCTTGGAGACCGCCACGATGACCTAACGGTAAACACGACAAAAGACGATACATAAGCAAGAAACATACGAAAGTTATCGGGTTTTTTTTGTTTACCAACGAAAGAAGTAATCTTTCTAGTCTGGAGTATACAGCATTTCGTACAAAGATATCTGCTGTGGTTTTGGAGGGTTTGCACTGGTTTTTTTTTTTTTTTTCAATCTCTAGAGGTCTTTGAAAATGTCTGATCCGCTTCGGAGGATGTTTGGACACGATCGGAAATCTTCGAATACTATACAAAATTCGGGAGCACTAAAAAATGCAGTAAGGCACTACCTCTCTGGAACCTCTATTTTCATTCGCCCGCTGTAAACACTACCTCTATTGTTATTCAGGGCTAGGGGCATTGTTATGACCTGTTATCTATTGTTTTAAGAACCAATGAAGTAACTCGTTCCGAGAGGTAGTGGGCGACCCAAAAAATGCCAAGGAACAAACATGTAGTTGAGTCTTAGTTCCAATCCTTCAATGTGCCTGCCATTTTCATCTGATTATGGGGCTTATAGGCTTCACACAAAATGGCAACACAATAATGAACCGAACTAGTACCACACGTGCGTCATTGTGGCCGATTTTAAGGAAATTTTATGTTTTCGCTATTTCCGGGTCTAGTTGATAATAAGGCGGAGCTGTTTTTAATTGTTACTTCCAACTTCAGTGTTTTTCAGGTGTATATTACCGTTTGTAAACACGGTGTTTAGACTTGAGACTTCAAACGCAAGTTAAAAAAGAACGTGTAACACATTCTACAGCCTGCGTACTAAGCGTTCCCGTGCGAGCAAAAAGCTCTTCCCTCGCACTGGAATGCTACTCATTCTACTGATCCTCTAAGAACAGTCCGAAAATTACAGTGACATCTTGGTTCAGGTTTTGAGGCAGACTTGCTGCTATTGGTCGTGGTCGAAAACCACAGACAATAACCACAAATCTTCAATCAGGCACATTATCATATCCTTATCAAAAGACTAGAAAGGCCAAGGTTTTACAACAAAGGTTTTGAACTCGATTCGCTTGGTGGGAGTATTTAATAAAGTATGAGTACCTTAGAATAAACGATAAAAAAATTCAAACAAAAAAAAAGGTGTGCTCCGCTGTATGATGGCGGTAAACTGAAGCATCGCAAACTTAACAAGAGTGTAATCCTTGCACTTCAGTGATCAGTTAAATCTGCGACAATTAGGAAAATTAATTACCAAGCCCAGTTTTAATTGCGAGGACTTGTTTCGTCTAAGAATCGGTTGTTTTTGCGCTGCAAATAAACATTTTTAAGAACAACATTGTGAAGTTCGTAGCTTAGTTTGAGCCAAATGTTGCATTAAAATTAGTTCATGGTTCGTGTAAGAGCGAGAGGGAAATAAGTTCGTTAGACATTGTTATGAATCAGTTTTATTGCCGGAAATGATATTAGTTACTTATGATCTAGAATACTTCATTTCCTTTACGATAATCACGGCAAATTTATTTGTCAGCAATGATGCCATAACAAGAACAAAATTTCAAGGTTATTTTGCGTTCCCTCCGCATAGTAGATATTGAACTAACAATGAGACATAAAAAGAAAATAGAAGGTTTTAAATAGAAAAGTTGGTAAAAATTTCGTTTGATCGACAAATTACTTTATGGGAGCTGTAACAGGTAGAACCGAGATATGTCTTAAAATACTGTTTAGATGGAAATTAACTACTGACAACAACCCCGAGTCATGATAGACACGGAATTTGCAAGAACGCATTACGCCTGCAGAGAAGTGAACGCTACTACATACTTCATCATGACTCATAGAATAGAAAATTAATTCATTTCACCAGCCTAGACCATTATTCGGGTAGGCCGGGAGAAACGCAAGCGAAAAAAAAAAGGTTTCAAATACCCTCTCAAAGAAAAGCATTCATTTATCGAATTTAAGACTTACTGAAGACTAACCTTATACAAAACAGAAACGTCCAAGAAGAATTGGTTCTACGCAATTTCTCGTCGAATAGAACGAAGCTCACGCTTCATTTGCCTTTCCCAAAATATTTGTTTTGACTGGTTTTGTTGTCGCGTTTCCGACAGCGAAGCGAAATTAATATGTAGTCTTATTATCATCTAATCCTGAACACAAGAGCGCGCATTTTTACCTGCTTGATAACTGTCAGAACAATTAAAAGCTGGTCGATCTGGTGAATGAAACATTCCTGATGATCATTCCAAATTCTCCCGGTGAATTATAGAAAATACACCAAGAGCACAGGGGAGAATTCAGATTCTGATAATAACACCAGGATTATGAATCTCTTGCAGACTGCATGTTGAGTCCTCGCATAATACCGCATTTATACCACACGCGCACAATGACACTGGATTGAAAAGTAAATTAATCTTTGTCGATCAGAGCGACAAATGGCAGGCAACAAATTAGCATGAACAAATCAGCGGCTGCATTGCAGAATAATGTGAAATGGCAATTAAATTTTCCAATTGCAACCGCGAGCGGGATTACTTACATCTGAGGGGATAAAACTGGGATCTTGTTTGGTGAGTGAAATCTTCGTTTCCTTCGAAAATAATCGGGCTATTGGCGAAAAATTGAAAAACTTAAATATGAAAATATTTCCACGCGCTGTGCTAGAAATAATTTCAAAAGCGCAAGGAGCGATTAGAAACGCAACGCAATCATTCAAATTCAAAATGAGGTCGGAACTTCATTTAAGACAAGATCGCCGATCATTCAAATAAGCTATTTGCATTTTTCATTTCGCTTTTATTTGATTGATTTGCACATTGGATTATTCAACAGAACTGACGGCTTCATTGATCGAAGTCCATAAAATAAATTTCGATCCGTTCTGGGGCTGGAAACAATTAACTAAAATAGCTGTTTTTTTCTTTTTTTTTTTTTTTTTTGCCTTTGCTACCACAGAAAATATTATATGCATATTAGAAGCCAGGAACAACGCAACAAATTTAACTTTTCCCTAACGAGTAAAAAGTGTTTGCTATAAAAATGCAAGACCGGTTTTACAGCATCATGGTCTTCCTAGCCGCCATTATAGATGCTATTAAGTGATTCTGATAACAAAACATTATTCACGTTTCGCAGCTTGTCTTACACAGTTGTCTTTATTTTAGACCCTAGTTATTCACTCTTTTTTAATACTAAAATTGTCTTACTAAACATACGTAAATCCAGCGTACTCTTATAGAGGGAAAAGTTTTATCTGAACTGAACAATACAAATGAACGTCTTTGCTGAGAAAACGTTTCTAAACAAGAAAATACCATCTGATCTTGCTGACGTGAAGTTTAGTACAAACGGCTTATTTCTTTTATATAAAGAATGAGGGTTGCTCCCTAATGACAATGTCGCTCTTTAAGCGGTCTTGATAATTATACGTTATGCTAATCTTAAAGCATGGTGACACAATGTTTCATGTCGGCGATAGAGACGCTTTGAAATTAATGACAGCTCGTCTGAGGCTCGCCAAATGATAGACTGGCCAAAAAATTTATAACTATAATTTTCGGCTTCTTTTCTTGCATAAGAAGCATTTCAATGTCGAATTATAAAATCTAAGGAATTGTTTTGAACTGGAAAGTAACGAAAGGTCTATACCGAATATTTGTTACGCTTCAAAAACGTCTGCTTGACTGTTCATTACGACGCCGTGTACATCAGCACGGCAGACGCATCATCATTATAAATTCTCTCATTTCCAAAATATTCTTTCCGAATTACCTTGCTTACGTATAATATACTTTGACTATAAAAAGGTGTTTATTTGCCTTATTGAAAAGTCTAAAATTTGTTTTGTCGGCCACGGACGCAAACCGAAATTTCAATATCGATGGTATACATAAGAAGGTACATCTGTGAGGTGCGATTTTGCTATTTTGTTTCTGTCGGCTTACCTGCCAGTGAACTCGATCACAACCTTGTGCTCCAGAGAATTCAAAATTACTCCTCATCAGCAGATAGAGAAACGAGCAGGCCTATGGATGGAAAAACAACAACGTCTGAGACGAAACCTGGACTATAATATTCCATCTAACAGAATAACACCACAAGGGGATAATTCATGCGAAAGTAGCAACCGACTAATGTATTTGTGTAACCGCTGTTGACGATAAGGTTGGAAGTTGTTATTCTACCAATGACTTGTTCCCTTCTCGCCTAATCGCTCCGAAAAGAAAAAAAAGTAACTCAAATAAAATTTATGCGATTAATTGCTTTTGGGGATGCGGATTTTCGCTGATGACACCAGATGGCGCTGTATTCTTCAAACTCGTTTCAACAGCAAGAAACCAATTCCGACACAGTTCCTTCATACAACATCGCAAGTAGAATATTCCTGAACAAAAATTCGCTTCAAGATGCGTTCTTCCTTTTGAGGGCACCGTACCCCGGTGTGTGACTTCTAAACAAGCCGTTAAGCCTCGTGTCTACGGCAAGAATTAGCCGGCAGAATTCCTACACTTCTAATTCTTGTTGCAATTTTAAGAGGAGACTTGCTGTTTTAATTACACTGTTCATGGACAGGGTGAAAATGGAGGAAGAAAATTGAAAGTAACCTTTTCAGCCACTCACATGATCGTATCGTCGCTTTAGTTATCCTAGCAGTAATTTAACCATTTTTTTCACTCATCTGTATCTAAAATAGAGCCTCAAGGTCGAGGGGTGCCTAGCCAAGCGAGGGAGAAGGTAGAGCTGGTCTCGAGAACGCGACATCGGCAAGAGGGCGTTGGGGGACATGCGCATAACCTTGAATGTTTGACAGAAGCCGCTCAAGGAAATGGCAGAAATATACGCCTCCTACGTGGACGTTTACAGGGCTCTTTTGAGCAAAATATGTCTGATAAAGTGACAAGACGTCATCTGAACGCATGTACGCACCTGGTTCCGAAGACTTTCCAACCTCGAGTTGCAGCAGCTTAGAATCTGCCAAGAGAAGGTAAAATTTAATAAATAACAGTGAAGGAAACATCCAGGACGGATTTATGACAGTATTTATAATTTTCTACTTCGACTGGACAAAGACTTTTTTACTGAAAAACCCGCCTTACAATTAGCCAGTGGATTTTCTCAAATTTGAAAGTCAAATCTCGCGTAGAGTGGCAGAAGGTAGTGAAATTCTCAGTAATAACAGAGACACGTATGTATGAAAGGAAAGACCTTTTTGCAAAACTGGATAGACGCGGGGTTGCCACAAAGATATCTTTGATTCTACGCAAAATATCGTAAAACCCTATAATTTAAGCATTCTACAACATCAATAACAACAAGATTGTCTGTAGCACAGCCTTTTTCGTTTATTTAAGTTAACATATTATTCCAAAAACCGATCTTCTTAACAAGCATCTAAGACCGGCAAAGAAAGAACATTTAGCCGAAATTGAGGGTTGTTTCTTTGAGGTATTTTTTAATATTTCAGATGGAATCAGATGGACGTTTCTTTTTTAATAAGGTACGTCATTTTATTTGTTTTTTTCCAGCCATTAAATACCACACAGATAACTACCTCTTACGTACTGGGAAGATCGTAAAAGGAATTAAAATTAGAAATAGGAAAATCGGCAATGTAAATAAAAATATACGACGCCAGTACAATTAACACATATGAAAACGAGATTTCTTAATAAAAGCCGTTCTTTCAATTGTTCCCATACTTTTGCTGCACTTATATGGAAACAAGGCCTTTTCTTCTTTTCTCGAAACACTTGAGTCATAAAAGTGATCAAAATGTACTTTCTCCTTCCATTATCAATACACTGTCAGGCTGACAGGTGAGGAGAATTTAGGAAATCATCAACTAGGAGATGTTAAAGATTTTAACATTTGAAACATAAACGTTAAGTTCAGTGCAAACTTGATATTTTATTTTATTTTGTAATGCATAATACGGTTTCACTTTTTCGGAATCTTTTTGGATTTCTAACAAGGCTGTTGCGGCTATTTTAATCAAGAAATAAACATGTCAAATACAAAGTGATCAAAGACGGAAATCTTAATAGACAACAATTGCTGCCGTTAACGTTTACCTCACGACAAAGATCTCCACAGTAACCCGCACTTCCCCTGTATAACGCGGCTGGAAACTAAACAACAACAAAGAACAAAGCAAAAAGTCGTAAGAATCGATACCAAATGAGCATATATAACTGCTGTCTATTGACCATGTCGTAGGAAACACAGCGGCATTATAGTTAGCGCGCTGGACTCCGGATAGAGCTGCCCGAGTTCGAGCCCTGGCTGGGGTCACTGTGTCATGTTCGTGGGCAAGACACTTTACTCTAACAGTGCCTCTCTCCACCCAGGTGCAATGGAATAGAATCCCGTGGGGATGGGGGTGGGTAAGTAGCAATACTCCTAGTCGTTAAATGATACGGAAACCGGGAAACCGGGATTGTGGTATGTCACACTTGGCCCGATTCAGACTTAATTAAGTGAAGGGCCGGCAGAGAGAGCGTTGACTGCAAGCCGTAGAGTAGGCACCGAGTGTATATAAAGTTGCAGACATACTAACGTAGACGCGAGTCAAACTGGATTTTCGTGCTAGACTCGACGAATTCAGCCAGTGTGCTAAATATTCTCTCCAAGTACTCTGACCACGATTAGCCAACACAAAACATGCTGAGCTGCGCTGCTGTTAAGGTTTTGACGGTTTACCTTGTTGATGTAAGATCTGAGGCTCGCAAACACGTGTTTCATCATGAATTCCGACTGAGGGATCTGTAAGAAGCTTAACAGTACGTTGAACACCTGTTGGAGAGGGAAAAAAAGACAAGCAAAATCAGAATCTGCAGCTAGAGCCAAACAAACTGACAAAGAACTGAACCATCTGCGGCTACCAACGACTACAACTAGAAAGTTAGACGACGTCTTACTTTCGCGAACACGTGATAACCAACCTCATCAGTACCATACATGTGGAATTTTTCTGCTCGATTCTCTGAATCTCGGATTTGAGAGCGCAAAACCTCGACTCAGACTAGTGGCTCAGTCAATAGTGGTACCTCTTAAATACGGACATCAAATGGTCAGAGAAAAATGGCCGTTATAGGGAGGTGTCCGTATTACAGAGATATCCATAAGAAGATGTGCAACAAAAAAGAACTTAGTGCTCGGGTGGTAACAAAAAACCAGAACTAAATCAAATAGGTTTCATTACGTTACCAGAGTTAATATTTTAAAAATAGTAGTTAAAAGGGTCCAACAGATTTAAGTCCTCAAGCCTTTTTGACTTTAAAGAAATTAATTGCAGTGTCGAGTCACTCTGTTGCTCTACGTACCTTCTTCATCAGAAGATTGTCACCTTCGTCTTGCTCCAGATGAAACTTGAGGATAAATAATAATAAAAAGAAAATCACAAACAAGAAACACCTTAAGCGAGCACATTTTGAGAAATGTAAAATATAGTAATGGGAAAAAAAAGATGCGATTCCGTAGAACAGTATAATCTATAAATCACTTAAACGGACGCAGTGGGAAGTCAAGATGCCAACAAGTAGAGAAAATGGACATTTTACGGGCAAAATATGAATACAGGAACCTTACATTTTCAAATGTACCGCAGATTTCCTTAAAAAGGTTCCATCATCCTGATGGCAACGATGATTCAATTACATGAAGTAACAACACCAGCTACTAATACACAAACCACTAGCTTTTTTTGACAAACTGCTCATTATTAAGAGTAGAAATGAGGAGGCTGATTAAGCATCCCAATATAATGTGCTCACCTTAAAATGACCACAGAATAGCTCAATGGTGTCTAACACAACAAGACCGACTTCGTTTGCGAGATTTCCTTCCATCAAGACACGAGTTTGAACGTCCAGATTTATTCCTTCATTAGAGAGAGAGAGACATGTAAGTAAGTCAACTTCACAGAACGAACTGGCATACGCCAACCTGTTTATTTAATAACACATCCCTTGTGACATCACGACTTTCAGAAGTCAATGAGAAATCAATAACAAACTTGGAATAGAAGAGGTGAGGCCAAAATGGTCCCCAAAATTAAAGTTACCTGGACCTGAACTTAATTTTCTCGTGTTTTTAAGGAAGGCTTTCAGTGTTTAAAGAAGGACAATTTTCAAGGTTGCCAAGGTACCTGAAAACTCAATTAGCTAACATCTAAGCAAGTGGATGAGGACCGCACAGAGGAGAGCCAAGGGGTAGCACGATAGTACCGCATAACATTATATCTCCCCTCCTACGTAGAAGAATTCCTCCACATTTCTCACAAACTTCGTGTAACTACAGTAACTATAGTTAAACGATTCTTTATATGGTTTTCATATAGTTTTGATATGGTTTTGATAAGGTTTGATATGGTTTTGATGTGGTCTTAATATGGTTTTGATATGGTTTTAATATATTTTTTATATGGTTTTGATACGGTTTTGATATGGTTTTGATATATTTTGTAAGGGTTTTGATATTTTTGATATGGCCTTGATATGGTTTTAATATATATATTTGAAATAATTTTGATGTATTTTTTATATGGTTTTTATATATTTTTTGATGTTTTAGATATATTTTTGTAATGGTTTTGATTTGGTTTTGATGTGGTTTTAATATGGTTTTGATATGGCGCTGATATTTTTTTTTGATATATTTTTGATATGGTTTTGATATGGTTTTGATATGGTTATGATATGTTTTTGGCATGGTCTTGATATGGTTTTGATATATTTTTTGATATGTTTTGATATATTTTTGGATATGATTTTGATATTTTTTTTGATATGGTTTTGATATTTTTTTTGATATGTTTTTGATATGGTTTTGATATATTTTTTGATATGTTTTTGATATGGTTTTGATATATTTTTTGATATGTTTTTGATATGGTTTTGATATATTTTTTGGTATGGTTTTGATATGGTTTTGATATATTTTTGGTATGGTTTTGATATGTTTTTATTATGGTCTTGATATGGTCTTGATATGTTTTTGATATGGTTTTGATAAATTTTGACATGGTTTTGATACAGTTTTGATATAGTGTTGATATGTTCTTGATACGGTCTTGTTATGGTCTTGATATGTTTTTGATATGGTTTTGATATATTTTTGATATGGTTTTGATATATTTTTGATATACATTACAACTTCACGTCGATTTAAGTGTGAACCTCGAAAATCGAGGTCGTTAAGTATTCATATATTCAAGCTATTGTTCTTACTCATTAATCATTTATAACTATTACTTGCCGAAGATGCGGGTCGTTTCCGAAGAGCGCAAACCCTTTGATGTAGGTGAGATATATTTCTTTTGTTTAAATGGAAGGTGCTGAAACCTCTGGGACCACAGAGGAAGTGGCTGCTTGACTGAGTTTATGTAACTCGCATTTCTGTAAAATGATAACTGTCATCTCAAAGGAATGAAGCTTGGACCGACCGATGTTCATTTGAAAGAACATTCACAACCCCGCTCGCTAGCTCAAGTATCTTTTGACACACACTCAATGCAAGATAAATAAACAATGACAAATTGTCTATCTCGAAACTTGGGTTGTCTTTTTTTTTCTCTGGTAATGGCCTTCTTGATATTTTACATCAGTTAATTTTCCCCTTGTGTTTCAAGACGAAACCCCGCGCCGGTCCGCGCTTAAAATTGTTTGCATAATATATCGAAAATCTCGAATCAAAGATCTTGAATTGGCGAAACTCATCTCGTCAAGACCTCTGATCTTTCTCTTTTAAGTGACGGATAACATTTAAGACATTTCAAAAGCCGCACGCGTCAAATGTAACTCCTCTTGTCCCTGTTCTGTCCGGTTCGAAGTATGCCGTATCCGCTTTTGCCTTTCGTGACAAAGCTGGAGTAACGTGCAAGGTTGTCATGTCAACCACACGGAACTGACCAATAGCGTATCGCGCGTCATTCGTCACAAACTGAAAACAGTGGAAAACCTTTCCCGCGACCGCGCGAAGATCAAAACATTACTTGATGTTTTAACCGTGGAAAATGACAAATCGCCGTCATAAACGTCCATAAACATGCTGAAGAACGATCAGCAGATGTCTGATAATGCAAAGTGACTCACTAGACCGAGTATCGTGGCCTGACAACTTCAAGCCAACACTGCTACGCGATACAAAAGCTTTCTTCGAAATCGACGAATCCCTTCTTCTTTCGCTCGGAGTTAAAGCCCACATAAAGCAAAGAGGATACAAAGATCTTGATGTTCTAGTAGAAGGACACGGTAAGTCAGGTTTTTGATCAGTTTTACAAGTGTAAACAGTGACTTAAAATCTATGTTACCGGGATGTGCATACTCGACTGATTTTTTATCATAACAATGAACATTGTGATCAAAGCTTACCCCTGATCTTAATAAGTAAATGACACATTGAAGAAGGATTTGAGAATGGGTAGCAGTCTTTATATAATAAATCTATAGTCTTTCTAACAATTAATTTGAGGTTGGGAATGTTGTTCCTGGGACTTGTCTCCTCAAATTATTCTGTTTTTCCCTTTTGGGATTAGAAACCAGCCACCTCCATATACAGTTACTTCGAGAGGTTTGTTGGTGAAACTTGTTCCTCATAGGCATAGTTCCAGGGAGAAATAATTATTTATTATTTTTATTTATTTATTTATTTATTTGCTCCTGACAATAACAATAACAATATTTTTCTGAATAAATTTAAGAGCAGGGGCTCTCAGCAAACCCTTCTGGGTTTTTCTTGGAGAGGCCCCCGTTACAATCATTTAAATTTTTTACAATATTATTACTATGTCAGTTATTGTGACATAAAGGCAAAATATTGAAATATGTATATATGTGTATATATATTCCTTCCTTGAATATGTATCAATTAACGATGCGTATTCTTTAATTTTTTATTAGGTAGTACTTTCTTATATTTTTCTTAAAAATGTTGAGCGAATTTGAGTCCTTAATATCGTCTGGGAGGTTGTTCCAAATTTGTGTACCTTTATATTCTGTTGAGTATTTCTTATAATTTGTGCGTACACGTTGTTTGTGAACCTGAAATGCAGACCTCGTATTGTAATTGTGAAGATCCTTATTCAATTTAAAAAAATTTTGAAATGATTCTGGTAAACCTTTATTGAAGTACTTAAACATAAATATGGCTAATGTCTCATTATTTATATCGTCTATCGGTAGTATTATTAAGTTTTTAAACAAGGGAGCTGATGGGTCAGAGAAACCCGAAAAAGTTTTTAATCTAATAATTTTCTTTTGTATTCTTCTGATTTTGTCTAGTCTAGATGGATACGTATTTGCCCATATTATATTGCCGTAGAGAATATAAGGGTAAATTAACGTATAGTAAAGCATTCTTGATGTTTTAGAAGAAACGTAGTGCCTGGCTTTACAAAGGATTCCACTAGTCTTAGATATTTTTCTAGTAATATAGCTAATATGTTGTTTCCATGTCAAGGCTGAATCTATATGTATACCTAAGAATTTGGTTGATTCTACCTGTTTAATATCTTGACCATTCAATTTTAATTTGATAGGTTCATTTACATTCTTATTTTTAGCCTTAAAAATGACAACTTGAGTTTTCTTAATGTTTAAAGAAAGTTTATTTGCCTGCAACCAGGATTAGCTATCCATCAGGGAATATCACTTAGAATTATAACCCAGTTGACTTTCCATGTTCACTCAGAAGTCTGTGAGTAAATGTCCCAGTCATAGCCCAATTGAAATCCAAAAAGAAAATTGTCATAATAATTCTGAAATGAATGAGATGATCCTCGCAGTGTGAAGGCACTTTAAGCAATTGCATTTTTTAGCCTAAAAAAAGTCAAGGCTACAACTGGTTTTGAACCCATGAGCTCCGCGATACCGGTGTGTGGGTTCAAATCTCGATGTAGCCTTGAATTTTTTT
Organism: Meandrina meandrites; assembly: GCA_963693305.1. Classification (NCBI taxonomy): domain Eukaryota; kingdom Metazoa; phylum Cnidaria; class Anthozoa; order Scleractinia; family Meandrinidae; genus Meandrina; species Meandrina meandrites. Next base: position 28,098,855 of record OY855911.1, on the reverse strand, counting down.
AACCACTAATCTGCATGTCATTCATATATTCATTATGTCAAAATAATAATTGTTCAAACAAATTACACATTGAAAGAAGATTCCTATATAAAACGTCACACAGATGATCATCATTTGGGAGTTAAATTTTATAGCTAAGGACAACTTGAAGTGCTTCGCAGTTTACAAAAATCATTCAATACATCTGTTACCTTGTCAGTGTAAGCATGTCAATAATAACAATAATTAGATACAACATTTCTCTTTGAGTGCACTCACAAGTGAAATATTTTTCAACACACAAACAGAAATTTCGTACCTCCAAGCAGCATGTGATATGCTATTTATTACATAAACACCAGTGAAATACCAAACATATTTTTCTTTGGCTACAAAAGGTGCGATTCATTATACATTGTAACCATAGCAGTGGTGGTATTTTCATGTGAAGATATCATGTTTTCGTCCGAAAGCTCACCTGGTATATCATTGGTGTTTATACATGTATAATGATAATTATTTACTCACTGGGTGTAATGTAGACTGAGTTACATTTTACAAGTTACATGTATAAGGAAACATCAAGTCAGAAAAGATAATTTTTTATTACAAATGTCCATCAGAATAGCTTGTTTTTACATAGGGGTTTCATAAAATATTGAAAATAGTACGTGTGCTATCATATTGGCCGGTGCATTTAGTTGAGAACAATTTTGTTAACATGGTTGCGATGTCATTCTATCTGTTTTTCATTTTATAAAAGCAATTATAGAGGACTTTTTCCATGTTTACATAGCCTAATCTGAATACTAGTGAGGTTTTATATCAGTTTTCTTTTTTTCCCTTATAAGGTTTGGCTGTTCGAGATGAATACCTTTTCAAAAGTGGATCAAAAGTTCGCACCCATATTTCTTGCAAAGCTGCTATATTGATACTATTTGCATGTTCAAGTTCAAGACAAGGAGACCAAGTCACAGCCTCAAGAGATTTACGTTGTTGTTTAATTGACATACTTGTGACTGTTGCCTCCACATCATGTGAGCAACTTGATCAACCTGCACATGACCAAGCAACTGAATTGCATTCATCTGATCGTGACCAACAAACGGATGCCTTGGAACAAACAGTCCCTCCTGATTCAAATTTGTCTGGCCTGCCATCTATTGCACTGGAACCAGTCGAGCTAGCCATTCCTCAAAGTTCAGCTGATTCTGGCACACCATCTACTGCACTGCAACCATCAATTCGTGATGACTCATCCACTCCTTCAGCACTTACTTCCCAGGGAGCAACTCCTGCACATAACTCTTCTAGAAATTCACAGCTGTCTTCTGGTTCTTTTGAGATGCCATCCAAGCATAAACCTGTTTCTACTGAAACTCTTCTTCAAAGACAGGAAACAATAAGGGATCAACAACAACAGAAAGGACGGAGGTACAAATCAAGAACTGTGGTACGGCGGTTAAACATGCAAAAGGAAGAACTTGCACAAATGGCAAAAACAGTTCATCATGGAAGCAAGCAGGATTTTCTTGCATCACTTGCACATTCAGTTAATTACTCAAAGTCTGATGTTTTGACTAACCATGATGAAGACTGGGATGGATCACTTTCCCCACAAGATATTTTGACCTTAGCAAAGAAAGCACATGACCCTCTCAAAAGAATGACTGTTTATGAGACAATCATCAATGAGTCAGCACCACAGCACTACCATCTGTCTGCTTCAGATGTGTTAGATATTCAGGACACAACAAGTGCAACTGAAATTGTTCGTGCCTTAAGAAGAAAATTGCCAGGATTTTTGGACTCGGAGCGCAAAGTCAATGCAATGAAAGCCAAGTTTGTTCAAGAGTTTGAGGTTATATGGAAACCTGAGAGAACTCATTCTGGTTGGCAGATTAACCCTCAACGCCTGTGTGAGACATTGCGCTTTCTATATTGGTGGCTACCCAAAGAGGAATGGTGGAAAATTTATGGGGATGGCAGGAATTTTGGTGGGAAGGACTCTGTTGCTCTGACATTAAATGTTTTAAATGACGAGGCAATGTTCAATGGGGTTGGATATCACAGTCCTGAGGATTATTGGCCAATAAGTATCTTCTATGGAAAAGACACCAGGCTCAATCTTGAACAAAACCTAGGAGATCCAGGTAAATCACACAGTTTAAACAAATGGATTGAAACAATGTTGGACAATGGGCACAAGATTTTCCTTTCTGGTGATTCAAACTTCTTTGACAGTTTATTGGGGGGAGGTCTAGATCCAACAAGTGCTGATGCCTTCACCATGTACAGTTACGAAACCAAAGAAACCAGAAGTGATGTTGGATACAACACAGGACTACGATCAGAACTTGGTAGACAAATTGAAAGAGAGCACCCAGAATCATTACTCCCATCTCTTCCCACAGCACACTTCATTCCAGATGGCAATCACTGCTTTTGCCGGTTAAGTGAGCATATGGTTTTCGACCGCTGTATGACATGCTTGAACTTGGAAAGTCAGCCAAGTATGGGGCCAGCAGCAAAGGATCAAACACTGGGACATTTTCTAGCCAACATCAATGAACGAGGAGTTAGAAATGGTGCATTTGAACTGCATTTTGATGGAAAGAAGTTGGAGCAAGTCACTCTCAATGTTAATCATGCTGAAACCATTTCAGCACCTGCCAGCCACTTTATGGACAATCAATATTCAGAAATTTTGCACAATGTAGCTAGTAAAGAAGTGTTTTTCAATTTGCCAGAAAAGCTACAGCACCACCTGAAGTGGCCCACTCGTCAGATTTCGGAATATGATCTAGAAACAAAGATTTGGACAATACATTGGGAGCTACATGAACTTGAAAGGCTGGATGAAGATCCAAGGAAATACGGTCCATACAGACTCAAGCCTGGTGCAACCCAAGGCTCTTCAGACCCAAAAGACTACAGATTTGGACTAACTGAGGATGAAATCCAGAGATATGCAGAACTTGTAGATCTCTATCATGCTTTGACACTACTGAGATATGGTTCCTCAAAGTTGTACCCGTACCTTATGAAACGAGTTGACATATTCCCTCAGATGTTTAGGGAGTTACCTTTTCATTCATTGTTCCGGGGTGGTACGGAAGGTGGTGAAAGAACCCATTATCTACACCAGTGCTTGTACTTCGGGCACTCTGCTAGAGGTGGTGGATGGAAGAGTCAAGACCCAGTCATCACTCTCTTCAGATGGTATTACAGGTTTCTGAGGCGTCGTTTAGCAAAGTGTCCAGCTGCTGTCCAAGAAGCTTTTAACCAGTATGTAAAAGCAAAGTTTGAAGAAGTCGGGCTGGATTATAGTGCTGAAATGACAGCCGCTGAGAATTCATCAACTCCTGAACAACCAGCAGTGCAAATTAACCGCCATGAGGAATCAAGTCCTGTTTCAGAGCAGACAGACGGTCCCTCAGAATCACCCCAGGCAGAGCAAACCAACCAACTTGAGGGATGTAGTCGTGTTTCAGAGCAGACAGATTGCACCTCAGAGTCATCCCAAGCTGAGCAAACCAACCAACTAGAGGAGTCCAGTCCTGTTTCAGAGCAGACAGACTGTCCCTCAGGAGTATATGTTTCAAGCCAGCAACACGAAGTGCAAGCTGACAATCTTTCCCAAGATCCCATGGCCAGACCACCAACTAATTACAGAAGAGGTGACACTGTTTTTATTGAAAAAGGTGGTGAAACTACTAAAGCTATGGTCTGTGAGATAACACCACAGAAAAAGCGAGTGAAAGTGGCAGTGGCTGCTAAAGAACGGCCTGTATTGGTGGAGATCTCCAATCTTAAAGATCCAGTGCCTCAAGTTCTAAGTGGTTTAACATTTGTCATATCAGGCCGACTGAACGACAAAGATAAAACTGGCATAAACAATGCTGACCAACTAATCCCTGTAATCTTACGCAATGGAGGTAAGGTCTTTAGCAAAGACCTTTCAAAAGTTCTGGATGCCAATTTCATCATGGTTACATCACAAAAGGAACTTGAGAAAGACTTTAAAAAAATCAACAAGCCTATCATCCATGCTTACAGATACAAGTGGCCAATAGTTTCAAAGCTCTTTGTTCTACAAGCTGACAAAGAAAAAAACATGCCAGAGATTGATCAGTATAAATTAAACTTGACAAGGTTGGATAATGCTCCTGCAAGCTCCCTACTGCAAGCTAAGCCAGTAAGGCAGAGTGAACTTCTAAGAAATAGTAAACGAAGTGCTCACAGAGATTTGAAAAAAACACTGCGGAAAAAACGTAAACTACAACAGATTGAAGACCAAGCCTGTGAGAATGCACTCAAACATGAGCCAAAACGGGCAGCAAATGGATACATCATGTTTCTTAAACAGGAGTTTTCGAAATTTGCCAAAGACAACCCAGACAAAAGTTTAAAGGAAATTAACATCATGCTTGCAGAGAAGTGGAAGTCAATCAGTAATGACGAGAAACTTAAATACAAGGAACTTGGCACAGCTGAATTCCAGGAAAAATCTAGCCAGTGGAAGAATGCGCAGGAGGAGGCAAGAATTACCGAACATTCACATGAGTTACAAACTTTTGCCTTCTTGCGAATGAATTAATAAGTCACGTGAGCTTTTGCATTATATTACTAGGTCATTTTCTTTGACTTATAAATAAACCATTTGTTGATTCTTAACAAGGAACTTGGCACAGCTGAATTCCAGCAAAAATCTAGCCAGTGGAAGAATGCAAAGGAAGAGGCGAGAATTGCCGAACATTCACATGAGTTACAAACTTTTGCCTTCTTGCAAATGAATTAATAAGTTACGTGAGCTTTTGCATTATATTACTGGGTCATTTTCTTTGACTTATAAATAAACCATTTGTTGATTCTTAACAAGGAACTTGGCACAGCTGAATTCCAGCAAAAATCTAGCCAGTGGAAGAATGCAAAGGAAGAGGCAAGAATTGCTGAACATTCACATGAGTTACAAACTTTTGCCTTCTTGCAAATGAATTAATAAGTCACGTGAGCTTTTGCATTATTTTTCTAGGTCATTTTCTTTGACATATAAATAAACCATTTGTTGATTCTTAAAGGCTTATTTCTTTGTTTGTTTATAGTGTCAACCACAATACAAATAATGTGCAGTTCCAGAGAATATCCATACCCACCCATGGAAGGTCAATGGAAATTCTGAGGGGGTGGGGGGTCTTGAAAGCCAAAATTTTAAAAGGAATGTATGGGGCTTAACTAGAATTTCCAGAGGGGTGGGGGGATTCAAACCAAAAAACCTTCTGTGGGAGGGGTATAGATATTTTCTGGAACAACACAATAAGTGGAAGAATGGATAAAATTTAGGGATGGTTCATTATTTATGGGGATGACCGGGTCGGAAAATCCAAAATAACTTTTCTTTTTTTTCCTAATGCCTGTTATAGCATCATGCCAGAATTTCTTAGCCCATCCTGACTCATTTTAAATTTTTTAAAGCCCCGTCAATGGAAAGCATACTTAAGTTGACACAAAATTATGACATGGTAACACTATGAAAGCTGTTTAATGAACACATTGTGTAGATTGGTTAAAATTTTTCTGGCAATTGGTTAAATATTTTTCCAACTCTGAAACAAGTAGTTTTTTTTTGTTTCCTGACTGTACTAATTCGAGCCAGGCATACTCTCAGGAGGGTCCTCTATACCCCTTTGCAAAACTGAATCACGTAAAAATATTTAGCCTTTTCACGCGTCACGAATAATTACCAAAATGTTTTCACGTTCACGCAAAAATCAAGGCGATCGCAGTTTAGACTTTAGCGCTCAAAAGGCGTAAAACCGCAAAAATTTGATTTGAGTGTTGCATATCACGTCTTGATAGCTTAGAAAGTTTCATCTGTTCAAAACCTAACCACAGAGCTGTACATTTATATACTAGAACACTGAAAGAATTGATAATTCAGCCACGAACAAGATGTGATTCACCAATCACGTCTAATTCAACTCTTCGTTCACGGGTCACGTTTAAGTTAAAAATTGCTTTCACATGCACGTGAAAAGATCTTGAAATTGGCAATCACAAATCACGAAAAAAAAAGCTTCAATCACGTTTCACGGAAAAATAAATTACTCCAATCACGCTTCACGTTAAAAGTATAGGTGACCCTCTCTCAGTCTTCAACTGTTTTTTTGTAACACATTTGTTTTTCTGCTCAGTGCATCCCCTTGTTTTGATATTGCCCTGAATTCTCAAATCCTGTAAATGTGACTTCTTTTTTTTTCAGAACCCAGTCATTTTGCTTTAAAATACTCATAGCCCGTAGTTCCAGGAATAAAATTTTTCATGACCTGGTCACTTTTTATCTGACCCGGTCATCCCCATAAATAATGAACCGTCCCTTAATACACTCCAGTTGTACCTTCCTGTCAAAATTGTGAAATTTTCTACTCATGAAATACGGCTCTTGATTTTTTACAAAATTTAATACTCGCGAAATTTAGTGAGAAAAAGGTGTATATTGAAGATATAAAAAGTCATGAATAAATAAAAGTCAAAATCATGCATCACAGAATAATAAGATATAAAATAAGAAACCCCACTTTGCAAGTTGATCTGTATGAGGTTTGGTTTCCATAATATTAAATTTAGACATTATACAATTTCAATCTGCAGATAATATTTAAGTAATTTATTTATTCTTTTCATAACCCCTCACTCCAGCAATATTCCTCTCTGTTCTGCTTCTGTGGCTGTCTTAATAAAAAAAAACTGGCACTTATAACTTATTAGACTGCAGCTAATGGAGATGAAATCCAAATTTGTTCTGCTCTCCTTCAATCCTACAACTGGCCCTGATAGCAAGAAAAGTCAAGGAAAAAAACTTTTTGTTGATCAGAAGCATAGCAATGCTCGGAATTGATGTCAACTGAACAAAGAAAGGTCACTGATTGGGTTATCCTTGTTATCATGCAAAGGACGATGCCAGAATCATTAGCAAAGAGAAATAAAATGACTGTTGAAGTCTCCTGAACATGACATTTTCGAATGATAATTTTTTATTATGATTTCAGATAAGGACCCCTTGTATTATCAAGCATCAATAGACAGGACAGCTGTGCAGACATCACATAACTGTGAGATGCACAGTGAGATGCACATGATGGGGGGGGGGGGGGGGGGGGGGGCTGGGTGATTAGCAAGAATGGGGCATTTATTTTGGACAGACAAAACAGAATTCTTGTCTTTTAAGTTTATTCTGGCTGGAAGTCAACAAGTTCAAGGTTGCTTTCTGATTCAATAGCCAGAATATAATAGGGTATTTTGTAAGACTATTTAACAATTAGACCCATAGCCCACAAGGGCTATGGGTCAATAGCCCATGAGGCGGATGGGTTATTGACCTGTGGCCCTTGAGGGGGAACGGTTTAATAATTATTGTTTTAGTATCACCCAACTAGTCGGACAGAAAAAGCAATAATAAAGTTAGCAAATTCAACTTGAAGAAAGATTTATTTGGGAATAAAACGAAAAAAAGCGTCACAAATTTCGCTACTCAATGAATATTACTAGTAGTCCTCTAGTAGCGTAGCCAATCAAAATACAGGATTTGCATTAGTCCACTAGTTGGGTGATACTAATACTTTGTAGATTTTGACTTCTTAAAGGGCTATTTCCTGTTGTTTTGAGTCACTTGAACAAGATTTTGACAGATTTCTGTAAAACAATGTAAACTGGTTTGGATCCATGCCTGCATATGCAATTTGCGGTGGTATTTGGAATAGGTGGTGGTTATTGGGACCATAAAGTTCCGGTTATAATGCGTTTTTAAGAGGGGGCTTTAGCTGGGAGGGTGGGGAGTTTGGCTTATAATTGGATTTATTTTTTGTTTTTAAGAGTAAAATCGATTATTGATTTTACTTAAGTTGCCACACCTTCAACTTCATTTTTTTTAACAATGACAGCCTCTGTTCAGAGAAAACATATTACTTATGTTTATTTTAATGTTCAAGCATTCAACATGACAAGATATAAAAATCATCCTGATTAACATTTACAATATAAATGTTAAATCTTTTATTAATTGTGCTTTCATTATTACTAACAGTTACTGATAAAGTTCTCACTTTTTTACACTTCAAGCACAAAGATTTATTTGAAAATTCCAAGGTAATGAACAACCATGTATGGCTTGGAGTAAACAAAATCGATCTTGAAATAAATGTGTTAACTTATAAATGTAAAAGCTTAACTACTAATACACAGAAATTTATGTTGTCTTCATCACCAAATTTTGAAACAAATGGGAACAATGCAAACCTTACTGGTTATTGCTGGCCATGCAGCCACATCAAAATATTATGAGTAAAAATCTTGAATTGCATTATAATTTTCTGTTGTCAGCCAAATTAGCCACACTTACTGTCTTATAATTCTGAGCCTTTCTTTGAGTACAAGGTATTTCAGTCAAAGTTAAAACTGTGATTGGAAATAAAAAGAAACTGTTTGAAACTGAAGCAACGATTTACAAAAATTGTGTGGTCAGATTACCAACAACAGTCACTCGATGAACAAATGCCTGATATATTAAGACAACAATTTTGTAAAAAAAATAATCAACAACTTGCTGAAAACGAGTGACAAAGTAAATGCCTATCAAGTACCCAAAGAGAGGCTCAAATCTATACATATCTATTTATTGCAAAAAAAATTGTAACTAATATATGCATGTGCTCCTATAAGTGGCTGCAAATGGAACATTTGATTCCGAGTAAGCAAAATTGAAACGCAAGCTCATGGATGGCTTGTGTACAAACAGGCGAGCCTGGCATACATACTTAAAATGAGACTGAGGATTACCAGGCTCTAAAATCTTGACATCCCATAGTGCCCCAAGCAAAGTATCTAACTTTGCAACATCTTTCCCTTTATAAATAACTTGGAACTGATCCCTACTTGAAAGGCCAAAGATTTGAGTGTCAAGCACAGGATCAAATACGCCAAGGTGAACTGGCTGGGAAGGCCGGGTGGCACTCCGTGAAATACCAGACCACACACCTTGTCGCATTTGACTTGCTAAACCACTCTTTCTGAGGTCAAGCAAATAAGGAACATTTCCAATATTTCTCCCTTGACAACTTAAAACCCTTTCCCACCCCTCACAAATAATCTTATCCACATGGTTTCGAACCTTAGAAGTACAACTTAAATTGGCACAGCATGAAATATGTTTAGGATCCCCAATGCTGCATACAACATCTTGTAGCAAACTGTCAACCTTATCATTGACCAATGAACAAAGTACAAACTTAAAAGTAAATTGATGTGCCAGCCTAGAAATGGCAGTGCAAATGAAAACTGAATTTCCAGAAAATCCTAAAGTATAGAATGAGCCGATCCTAATCATGGTACCATTGGGGTCAACGTAAAAACAAAACTCCAAGTGGGCCGGGTCACTTTCTGTTACTGGTAGCTGAGGCTGTGGCTGCTGCAAAGAAGGCATTGGCTGCTGAGTTTCGTCAATGTTCTGTTTTTCTGCATTCTTCCTCTTCCTTTTCCTTGGTCGCTGTTCATCCTCGACTTCCCTCGTTTTCTCTACCTCCCAAACATTAACAGTTCTGATGGTGTCATTGTGCAGCTTCACAGTAACCTGTTCGAAAAGTCACAAAAATAATCAGAAGATATGCAAATTATATCAGTGCCTTTTCAGTTTTCTAAACCATCTTCTATTCTGATAACAAGTTGCCTGTAATTTATAGAGAGCACTGCTAATCAAACTGCCTGGGAATAAAACTTGCTCAAACCCAGTTGAAATGGCTGTCACACATGTAATTTAATCTTCCCAAGGAGACATCAACATGGCTTGTTATAGTTCTTATAGCAGCCCAATTTATAAAAATATACACATGAAATCTAAATAATTATAGCATTCAGTGCAACTCCTTAAAATGACAAAGCATTAGCCAATTTTAATCAATAGTTTATAGTTTAGTTGTTTCTACCATAATTTCTAGTTGATTCAAGCCAACAAATTACTGTTTGCTCTATATTTGTATGCTTGCTCCATGTTTAAGCCTAAAAAAGTCTGTATTTTTTCGTTTGGTGCTGCCAGTGCATTTAGGATCTAAGATCAAAGATCCAGGTCATCAACATAAAGTAATAAAATTTTGACCAAATTCTCCCAAACAGTAATTAAAGAAATGTATGAAAAACAGTACGGAGAATATGCATGTTGACATAGGCATGTTAGACCAAGCAAATGATTCAACATACCGATTTACGGATGGGATCAGACCAGTGCACTGTAACATCTTCTCCAGCGAAATAGACAATATCTCCAGCCATAAGCTTCTTTAGGTTTGGACTCTAGGAATGAAGACATAACAGTCATGAAGTAGAAAAAACACCCGGGAAAACATGTCGTGACGTTTAAACGATCACACAAGATTGCAAACCAAAATCATTGAATCTCAAAAGATAAACTTATCTTTTACCTTCGTTGTGGAAATACGACGTGGAACCAACACTTCTTCCTCTGTTACACTCCTCACTTCGCTGGCATCAACAATTTCGCGGTCCCACTCGGACTTCCATGGGGGAAACGTGACAACAACAGAGTCATCTCGTTTTTCGACAACCTTCGCGTTTGCCCAAACTCCAAACTGATCTACGGCTTCGATGTATTCGCCAACAGTAAAATCCATCGCGATGGGACTTAAAACAGGTAAATGATCGACTCTGAAAATTTACCAACGCGATCTGATCTGGGAATGACGCTACTCTGGCCGGGCTTTATTCACTGCTTTATATATCTTGCTGTTTTGACAATTTGAATAATAATGAGCTGACGCTTTTGTTTTGATATTTTAAATCACAATTAAGCTTTAAGTGGGCACTTTAATGAGACAAAAGGCAAAAGAGTTTCGGCTAATAAACAGCAATGAAAAGCAACAAACAAATTATTACGATTTATGAGCAAGCACGCGCTTATCTCGGAATGATCTCATGCAATCTCGAATCGAATGCGTGATATGTAAACACGGTGAGCCTAATTCCAAAAATATTCTTCAAGCTGTAGATAATTTTCTAAAGAACTCAGAACGCAAAGAGTTCACAATAACATCACAAATCCAAGTCTTGCATGATTCGTTTAAGAGGAAAGTTAAATTTATCAAAACACTTCTTTATTTACGGATCCCACATCCAAACAAGAAGGCTTCGCGCGAAGGTAACTAAATCAACATGGCGGCTTAGACCTCAGACGACTTTGACGAATCTTGACCGAAATGCCTCATTCAAACTTCCTTGAAAAGCTGTCAAACCGCCCTTCTTTCAAAAAATATTAAAAGCGACATTTTTGGGAAGGAATTTAATTCATTCAATGATCTCTCCATGGATGAATCAGTCCTGAATCCATCCTACGCGTCCCCTGGGATGTCTAAGCTAAAAGTTTCCTTTGCAGTTCGAAACCGCCAATACGCGAATAAATAACGCATTAGTCGAATTTCGGCTTACAGTAACCAAAAATCCCCATTCAAGATCTCGTTTTGTAGCTCTCAAAATGCTCTACCTTCATTAATACAAATCAAACTTCAAAACATTTCACGAAAAACTCAAATGCATGAAATGCCCGCGGACATTCCTTGGCGTTCACTCACACGTCAAGAACAAAAGGATACGCTCACAAGTTCCGGCGCTCGAAGTCGCTTTAATTGCGCTATTGTTCCATTCCTTTGAAGTCGCTTTAGGTCTTCATCCAAGAGATCTCACCTTTTCCCAAACGAATAAAACCGAACTTATTCAACACACTTCGGTGGCTCAACGGTGGCTTCCGAAGTGAATGCCCAAAGGAATAAAGCGAGCCCACAAGGTAAAAATGCCAGCGGTTTCAACCATTTCTGAATGACACACTTAAATCGACGTGAAGTTGTAATGTTTTTGATATGGTTTTGATATAGTTTTCTTTACCTCCACTGCTCGCCGCTCTGGAATGTCGTGTCTTTCCCTGACTAGATACTCCTCCCTGGTACTTCTGCTCGAAAAACTGTTTGGTGGTTTCACTGTGCGTGCTGCAGAATGGTCAGTACAAAAGATGGAGTAATAAGACGTGCGAATACGACTGAGCATTAACAAAAATTATGTGAGTGATGGATTGGATAAGTAACGCAATGACAACGTCTGGATTTTAAGGGGCAACGTCACACTATTTGAGGACTCTCTTGTATTTCCGTTTGCCAGTTGTAAACTCCAAACTTATAAAATAAACAAACAAACAAATTTAACATACAAATGAAAAAAAAAAACTACAAAACAAAAGCAAAAAAAAAAAAAACAGTAAACATCCATTTGATGACAATCTCTAAGCTAAACATGGCATCTGAACATTTTGGCGCACCTTCTAATATAAATTAACACTTTAGCAAGCCGACGGTAATAATCTCGATGTTAAAAAGGTTACTTTGAAATACGAGTGTTTCAATATTGTCAAGCGTTCAGCGCAGCAATCTTCTACGACTCTAATATTATTCCAGTAGTATTAACAAGAAGAATTATTCCTAAATCAGCATGACCTTGCCCCCAAAATGAGAAACGAAAACAGATTGGTTCACAGAGTAAAAAGAGCGAATAGCCGATGTACTAGTATGAGGCTTAGCTTTTAGGTTACGTGAACGCATATTCTTGGCACGAGTTTGAATGGGTGATATTATTGGAATGAGTGATCATGAGTTTTAAAACTCAAGGACCGAGTGACGTGGAATTGGTTATAGTTAATGATATCTGGGTGTTAAAGAATACTGTTCGAGATCTGATCGAGCATTCAGTATAAAACGTATGCTTACACTTAGTTTAAAAAAAAAATTATAAAATCAGAGTATTTATAAATCGTGTTACCAGGAGTTACTAAAAATACGTCATTTAGCAAATTTCAGACAAATCACTGGGGATATTATTAAATTAAGATTAATTAATCATGCACAAATATGTTAACATTTAAAAGTTGCAAGTTATTTGTTACAAATACTTAAGTGAATACTATATTCATACTTTGCGGTAGGAAATGGACGCCATAACGCCTTAAGATATTCAAAATCCCTGTTAAAGTATACAAATCGAAGGTTAATATATCATTTCACATTTCGTCGAAAGGGCACTGCCATATGATATTATTTTCTCAGTAGTGCGTGACAGACCATTCAAATGAAAGCTATTGCATGACCTGCACTTTCATGTGGCACAGTTTATTATGCTGTAAAAGGTGGTTCTAACTTTTAAGTCTGTGGATGAAACCCTAGTGTGTGACCATTCAAATGAAAGCTATTGAGCAGTACTTTCATGTGGTACTGTTTATTATGCTGTAAAAGGTGGTTCTAACTTTTAAGTCTGTAGATGAAACCCTAGAGGGTGGTCTTTCAAATTCTATAGAGCACTACTGTATGTTTATTAGTCACTGTGGTTTATTACCCTTTATGACTTTTTAGTCTAATTATTCAAGTGTGCTGGGATTTCTTTTGTTTTGTTTTGTTTTTTTTTTTCAAAAGCCATTCTCCATGACAGTGCTCCTTCAACTCCGTGGTTTAAGTACACGTTTTACATTAGTTAAAACCTTGGAACATAACTTTATAAGGTTATAAAGGTTATTAATGTAACTGGAGATTTATACTGCACCGGCGGCGCTCTCAGCGATGAATTCGCAAGCCAGTTAAAGTTATTTTTTGTGCAAATGCGACAGGAATAAGTTATTGCAATGAAATTTTAAATACGTAAATCCGCGTTGGGTTCGTTTGCTTGTAGGAGTACAAGGACGTATATGTAAGTTACGTACGATCAAGATAGTAGAAGAATGCATTAAGCTGGATGGAGAAAAACAAGAAATCAAGCAATCAATCAATAAAATCAGATAATCTATCAGAGAATTAATTAATTTAACAGTCAGTCATCAATCAATCAATCAGTCAGTCAGTCAATCGCACAATAGTGATCAGGCAAACAGATTCTCCGAAATTAACTGAGTTCGTGGTGTTTGAAGGAGACAAGACTCACTAGCAGGAGCGGCAACTTCCGTTGTGCTCGTACAACATCCCTATTGGCTGAAACAAATCGCAAGCTTTCCCGATACATCAGCACGCCACAGATGACGCTCGAAAAGTCGTTCCTTTTGTCTTCTTTCTCTCCTGGGTAGTCACTTTATCTCACCTAAGCAACTTTCTTTCCAACTAAACTCTGAACAGTGATCTTAAGGTATGTAGTGGTGCAACTTACCTTTGGGAAGCAATTCTCTCTTTTCCGGCGTACTGAAAGTGTTTTAAAGCGAGTCTGCAAATGAACGGCAAGACACAAGTAATGATATATGATTGCAAAAACTTGACAGCATCTTGCAAACACTCCTTTACACTCATTACTTATGTAGTGCAATTTGCTGACATTTCCTGAAACGATTCATATGTTTGTTTTTTTTTTACTTTGCATCCAAGACAATTGGCAGTGATAAATTCTGAATGTATTTTTGAGGCAATAAACAGAAATCACCACGAAATGCCACTAGGTGTTAGTGTCAAGGTAGAAGTGTCGAGCCCTGAAGCAACTCAAGCTGTTATGCAACTTACTCAAGCAAGTCAAACACATCAATTATGGCGGCAAACTTGGAGTAACTCTTGTCCTGCTGTATCAAATACAATACGGTGGGATGCCAGTGAGGACGTTTCATTGAAGACGACAGGATCTGGCGCCACCAATCCAGAATAACACCTGAAAAGAAACCACTTAGGCCTTGAGACAAGTTAACAGGTACAAATTTACAGTCTATAGGTGTAAAAACCCCACAAGGGACACACGTGGTGCTCGCATCTATGCGCGTTCCTCTTTTGTGCGCCCGAGAGAAATCCACATACTAGCGCTCAAAACTTCATTTATTTAGACTATGCGAGCTTTTATTATAGAATGAATGATTTTATAACCTCAACAACTGTCACTATATAGAAATTTTCACTTAAGCATCGAAAGCATTTTGTATTTACCTTGGTTTAACATTACTACGCCTAATGATTGGTTTAAAACATTCGCGCCACTTTTTCATCCAATCAGAAGTAGAACCAAAACCAATGGTGACCCGCAGTCGCACGCGTTTTCCCGCGCTTCACGCCGGCTTCACGTATTTGCTGTGATTTTTGATTGGTTGACTGGATTGTCTGTATCCTTTGTGATTGGCCAAAGTGATTACTTTGATCATACTAACTATGCTTTGATTTTGGTTTTACGACATTCGATAAAAAACCTCTCGAAATCACAATTCAGCTATACAAATTACAAATACAATACGAAGACTTGCAAATTATAAGCCTGCTTTACCTACCTTGCTCTAAATTCTTGAAGATGTACAACGCACACAAGAGCAGTTCTTTGGTCTCGTCTTCATCCAAAGGCACTTGTAACGCGATCTGGGTGGCCTCTCTCAGTGGTATGGCCGTCTGGGGCGTTAGCGAATCACTGGGACTCTGCTTCATTACTGCGGAGTAACTTGAGCTGCGGTTGGAATCGGCGGCGAATTCACTGGTAGGGACAGTCATGGTCGAGGAGGTCTGGGATATCGGCTGCGGGAGGACCTGCTGCGACAAGTCGTACTTGCTGCCATGGAAACGAGGTGCGTGATCCAGTAGGACCGAGAGAAGGGGAAGGTAAAGGGTGCATATACGGGCTTGCTTTTGCTGTGGACATAAGGTTAGGGGGAACTGTTAGTAGCATAGTAAAGTGACTGCATTTAGTTTGTCATGAGCATGGTCGGCCTAGAGATGATATTAGGACCTTTCGAAACAATGACGGCGACTGCAATGAGAACGTCGCCAATCAAAAGGCTTAATGACCAGTACAATAGCACGTGCGTTATCCATTTTGTTTGTCGTCCTCTGCAAAATAACGACGTGAAATGGCCAAATTTTCGTAGTCTGGAGAACGTGAACCATGACGACAAATATTTCATGTTTCATGTTTGAATTTAATAATGCGCTTACATATTTAGCTAGAGATTAGTTCTGACAAAAATGAACACACTAAATAAATTAGGATAGTTGCGAAAATGTTAAAAAAAATAAATTCATTTTTTAGTCGACACTGTAGTCCGTGTCACCGTCGTGGTTTCGTAAGGTCCCTATTTTCCAGTTTTCAAAACCAAGCAATTGCACTTACCTCTCCTTCATAGCGATTGTCGAGTTCATGTTTAACCAGCATGTTCCTCAAAACTCTGATCGCTAACTTTCTAATATGCCGACCCTGCGTAAGAGCCGAGGAGACCTGTAGAGATAAAAAAGGGGCCTTTTAGGTCTGGCGACTTCCATGACCACCTCTTATAGAATATAATATGCATATAAACAATTAACGAAATAATGATCGGATTAAAAAGGTTATTTTTTACAATACAAATGTAGTATTTCAGCGTTTGTTTGTCACCAAGTGTTCAATGAACTGTCAAAAAGGCAGGAAGCGTTTGTGACACTTATGAAATATGCTTACTAAAAAACTAAATTATAGTGATGCTGGACTTTTCCGTCCGTCCGTTCGTTCGTTCGGTCGCACTTTTTTTCAGTTCTTACCTCTCGCAGAAGCAGTCCCACAAGGAAATATCTCTTGCAGTAATCATCTGTCAGCTCAGAGTCGTGTACACCACCGAGGGCTAAAGGGAATACAAATTAAAACAATAACAGTCAAGGAATTAAGGGCATTTACAGTCCTATAAAATAAAATCAACAGCTTTCGTTGAAGGTAGGTCCGCTATGCATGCATGTCAGAAGAAACTACTCTCGATCTCGAAAATATGTCCCTCAACATTGCAGGGAAGGGTTGGAGGAGGGGGTAGGGGAGGGGGGAGGGGAGGGGGGGAGGGAGTTAGGGGGGGAGACAAATGGGTTGAAACCTGAAACATAACTGTAGGCGCCAATTGTAAGTCAAGTTACATCAAAGGAAGCTTGTGACAACATGACAGCCGTTTCGCAAGCTCTTCACTAGTAGAAACAGCTCTCGTTTAAGACACTTTTCTTACGGCATAGAGATAGCATCGTTTTATCATTAAAAGAAAAATCAATTGTCAACGTACTTCTGACGTCCAAAGGAAGATTTAGCGGAATGTAATGCTCGTGGTTGCAGACAACTTGGAGAAACTCGAATTTGAATTCCAACATCTGTAATTAAAAAGCGAAATAAAACCACATAAAGAGAAAGATAAGACCACAGGATATAGACAAGTGTAACGATGGCAGTTTTAAGCACGCCGTCGGGATGCCTTTGACATATCAATCAATATTATGCATACATGGAGTCACTACAACTCGCCATGCTGTCCAACTCTCCGTGTCTCTACAGCTCAGTTGGAAGATCATTTGAACAGGAAATGACCTCTTTGCAACTACTTAGTGGCTTTGCGTTTTGCTTCAATTTGCGTGGTCAATCGCATACTAACAAAACAAAACACGCGGTGGTAACTTGGCCAATTGACGATTTTGTTTGATATAGCACTACCAATTTGCAACAACAGGATAGTGACAAAAAGTAACAAACATTTTAAAGTACCTGTGTATCGGAGTCTTTGAACTGTTCGGAGTAATAACTGATCATTTGAAACACGAATCCACGGTCCAAATACGTGAAACAATCCTAAAAAATATTTAAAAGTAAGCTGAACAAGACAATCAAGTATGACACGGTCTTCTTACCCCTAAGTCTAGGACACGTTTCCCCACAATGCGGCTTTTTGTTTAATCCTAGAGTCTTTAACATACCTTTGTGAAGCATGCCAAGTGGAAATTTGCTTCCTAGAGAAGAAGAAAACATGTTAGTTAACTAAATTCAACGACTTAAGTTAACAATTTTTACTCCACTATGCTTAACAGAATTTTTGAGCTTCAAAAATAGTTGTGCTAAGGATCTCTAGCCTGCGTTGCAGCCGAACTAAACCCTGTACCAGGGTTTAGTTCGGCTGCAACGCAGGCTAAGGTCATCTCATAATAAATGGTTATTATAAAGTTCTATACGGTCGTCAAGCGATTTGTCACCTAATGTAGTCACGTAAAATACAAAAAAGCTCTATATTAATTAGGAAACAACAACGACATCAACAACACCAACACCAAGCAAACCTTAGCTATTTGAGGCTGGTCCTTCAGTCTGCTGATGATCTGCGGTACAAATGCTTGAAGAAAATTCTCCAAACAGCGATTATAGCTGTCTGTGAACCAGCTTTCACGGTTCATTCTCTGTAAATTAACAAAAACACAACGTTAACCACAAATTACATAAGGCATTTTAGTTTGTGGAACACAAACCGTGTCGTCTTGGAGGATGGAAATAATGGCCCATTGCCTCATTTTCAAAACGAGTTCTCGTGCGAATTGAAACCACTGAAATGAAAATGAGATTGATTTGCACGAAAATTGACGTGCACGTGAAACTCATTTTCATACGAATGGTTTCGACACAGACGCAAAAGATAACTCGGAAATGGCCTATTAATTTGCTATTAGGATCTTTGGGGAACAACATGTTCTTTTGTTACCTTCAATTTGTCCGATTGAACGAGTGTCTGTGCCATGCTTTTCACGATGATTTCGAAGAAAAACCACGACAACTGCAAAAAGGAAAAAGAAGAATACATTTTGCCACACACCAAGCGCTAATGGTCGAGTTGCATTGCAGTAGGGAAGAGAATATTGGACTGAGCTATCTCGTAAGAAACAGCTTATATACGTTTAAAAGGGGAGGTTTGTGACACAGGAAAAACAAAATAAATTAACTAGAACCCTAAGATACGAGAGAATTGGTCAGAGCACTTATGCACGATAAAGCCCTACGTCTTCTCTGTATCTTTTTTTTTTTTTCACGCGAAGACAATGTTGTGCCGGGCATCTTACCTTCATCAGGTCATTGACGACCGCTGGATCGGCCCCAGGCTTCAGATTCGTCATCAGGTATTTTGACAGCTGTTCGTGGATTGTTTTATTGTTGTCCAGGGCATGCTCGGTAATGAACACATACTAGGAGAAATAAAGAGGGAAAAAAAGCAAGCTCGACATCAATTTAAAGCACGAAGCAAAATCAAAATGATACAAAGTTGCCAGTGTTGCGTTCATCCCCCACTTCGCCAAATTATTAAAGTGGCTATGATACGCAGTGTAAGGGAAGTCCACAACTATAATATTCTCAGAAAAAAAGGAATAACCCCCAGACAATGCAAACCTTGACGTAAGATTTCAAAGCTTCCAGTCGGTTGGCCCCGTGAAGTTGCGCCGCGATGCGAATCAACACCCTGAAACATAACAATAAGTGAGCACTTGATTACAATAAAGATTTTCCAATTTTTTTTTTTTTAATCCAAAACTGCCATCATCCCCACGATCATAAGAACGATCATACCATACAAAAATTATAAACAAAATTTTAAACAAAGATCCGCCTGTAAAGTATGACTGACTATGGATGACTACGCCGCGGAAGTCTCGGCCGAAGTATGTCAAACAAATACTTAGTCTTCGCACTGACGGCCATGGTTCTTGTTACATACCTGACTACGTTCAATGACACGTCTTCGTTTGTAGTGAAAACGAGAATGTGAAACAGCTGATTGAATATGACGGGTAGGAACCTAGCCACGGAGCCAACATCTACCGCATTGAGAACCTGCACGTATGAAATGACGAAAAAACATCTTACTCATTCAGTGACACAAGCTTCTTGACAAAAAAAAAGATGTCCGACTTCTCACAACAAAAGTTGAGCCTATGACCCTGCACGCACCTGTAGGACGCTCTACCACTGAGCTACAGGAGACTCGTATGAGCTATACCATATAACTAGGTTCAAATGTGACAAACGTCTCGCATATACTGCTAGGATTAATTTCGTCTGCAATGCAATGCAGTGCAGTGCAGTGCAGTGTAGTGCACTTGAAATGTCAAGGCTATACGCGTATGTTGCAAAAATATACCCCCTTCACTTATCCACGCGACATTTAGGATCTTTAAAACATGTACATGAACACAGAATGGTATTAAAAGAAAAAAGTGAGATTTCAAGCGTGGGAAAGACAAGGTTGGTACTTATCTCAACTTGGTGGAACCACAAGTAACATGTTACTCAGTCTGAGACACAAGATACTTTGAATCATTGTACTGACCTTTAACAGTTTGACCATTTCAATGTCCGTAGCAGGGGTGCCGTCAAATCTCTGACAATGACGGAAAAAGTTGTCCACCTCAGCATCCTAGAAAAAATTGAAAAGGAAAAGACCACAACTCTTAATTTCAATAGTTAAAAGTCCCGGCCAAACGGTAACGCAAGTGGACGGCACAAGTAGTCGCAAGTTGAACTTGAATACAGACTTGCGTTAGGGCCAAACGGACTCGCAAGTCTACTGGCAAGTGCACGCAAGTTGTCAAAAAAAAAAGCCATTGAAATGCTACTGCGCGCGCTGTAATTCGGTACTTGAAGTAAACAACAAGACTTGCATTGACTTGCGTTGGGTGGCCAAACGGTGAAAAACTTGTGTTAACTTGCGTGCAAATTCGATCTCGACCAAATTCATCGCAAGTCAACACAAATATAGTGAAATAACAGTCAATGTAAACAAGCTTTTTAAGATAGAGCAAGTTTTTTGTTTATTGTGAAACAATCTTTTGTAGGTCATCTTACGTTTTTTCGCCAATTTATCAATTTTGTTTTTCACTCCAAAAGTAGACTGTGTACAGCCGTCCCGCTCTTCTAAAAAAAATCCGGGTGGAAACGCGCCGCGATAGCACAGACGTTCCCTCCCCGATTTTTTTGAGGGGAGCGGGACGAATATACACCGGCTACTCCAAAAGTTTTTTTGGTTCTTTTGATAGCAATAAAAGATAATCCAGAAGAAGAAGTCCATAACTGCCAGAAGGTCATGTTTTAGTCTTACAAACTAACCTGGGTGTTGACGGTAGAAACCAGTTTGGTACACACTTTAAACAGCGGTTTCTCCTTGTCGACCCATTTCAAGTCTGGGCCGGTTGTCTGTAAACAGAAAATACAACACAAAACAGTAAATACATCAATGTTCTGCCTGCTGGGAAAATATTTCTTCCAGTTTGATCGGCGCCTCTAATTTGACATTTTCCCGTTCCCACGTCCAATGAAGGTTGAATTTGCAAGATTTTTACCACGCTCAAATTTCACTGTCGTCCCCCATGGTGCTGCAAAACCCACAATATTATTTTGCCGATGAATAATTGTTACTTCCTTTGCAAATTATCTCACTGGGTACCCCTCGATTTGTCCGTTACAAAGAATGTGGGTTCCATAGGTTTTCTCCTTTCTGTCCCGGAATCAAATTTGAACCGCGAAGCGGCGACAGCGATCGAGTGGCGAAGAGACGGCTTTTTCGCTTTAGAAGAAGAAAGGGTAGATTCTGTACAGTAAAAGGCTGCAATAGGTCATAACCTACACTGTACCTTTTTCAGTCCAGCAAAGTAAGCAGATAGATAGCCGTGAGGAGCTGCTTGGCCAACCAAGAGATTGCTTTCATCCGTGTTTATACTGTGGAAAAGAGACACTTAATAAAGCTCTGAACCCCACCTACAATTTTTTTTTTAATATGTAAAAATGTTTCTTTTGCTTGCTATTATACTAAAATGTACCAAAAACAAAACCCTTCACCGAGTGGTATCATACGTTATTAGCCTCAAACAGTCCAAATTATAGTATCTTTGACCTCTTTTGACGTCATTTTGAATTTTGACTTCATTTGGATTTGACTTCTAACAGCAGATTAACAAAGGCGAACTTGAAAAACTTCGGGCTACAGTCATAAAGACGCATTATCTTTGATTGAACTCCATTAACTATCGGGGAATTATGATATAGCTGTGGATATACTTACAGTGATCCCTGTAGCACTGGCATCCAAGCATATCCAACTAAAGTAAACAAAACGACAAGCAAAAATTGTTTAATGCATTGGGCTCAAACTTCTAGGAACAGTTAATCGTGACATGCTCTTTCAATATTGAGAATTGCGTCAAGGCTTCATAGCTCACTATGTCATTCACTCCATCTGCGGGACATTTGGACCCACAATTGACCTCGCTCCCAACGCATCAAGGCTTCATAGCTCAGTTGGTAGAGCATCGCACCGGTATCGCGGAGGTCATGGGTTCAAATCCCGTTGAAGCCTTGAATTTTTTTCAGGCTAAAAAATGCAATTGTTTCAATTGCTTTCACACTGCGAGGATCATTTCATTCATTTCATAATTACACTTTGCTTTCTTTGAATAATTCACTTGATATCTTCACCTTGGTGTTCTAAGCGCATCTTGTGAATGAGCGAAGCTATTTAGTCATAATTTTAGCTCCGGTATGACCACAAATGCAACAAAATCCCTATGATACTGCCCCTTTATTAAATTAAGCAACTGACCTGGCGTTTCTATTGGCTGTGGTTTGCCCTTGACTGACCCCGTGCCACTGCTACTCTTGGTCTGTTCACACGCGATGTGTTGGAACGTGAAAAACACGTGATGCTTTTCCGTAAGTTGAGTCGGAAGATTGATTTTTATCTGAAAACAAGAAAATGAGTAAATATCACTGCTATACACAGTTGCACAAATCCTGTGTTTAATAGACAGTCTGTGATGGACAGGGCAAAAGGAATGAATTCTACCACTCACCTCTTCATAAAATGTGGGATTTGTGCAATGATGAACAACGGCGGCGAAGGCGTGTGTCGTGAATCCAGGACTTCCTTTCTTTTTGTATATACACTAATAAAAACAGAATCAACAAACATTTCAAAGAAGTTGTTATGAAAATTACAAAACAACAAACTGCAAGTGACATGTAGAAGAACTATATTCACCAGATAATGTACCGACTAGATAATCGTATTTTTTTTTGATATAAGGAAACGAAACAAATCTGGAAAAATGCCCGTGTAGAAAAGTGAGAACCAACAACAAACATAGCTCCAGTTTGATGCCAAAACAGCCAAAAAACGAAATTGTGGTAAAAAGGACGCCTCTATACGCTAGCCTTTTGCGAACCATGCTCCAACCACGAACATTGTGCCAAGATTGTGCCAATCTTGCTCCATGGATCGAGCCATACACCAACGTTGTGCTAACCCTGCTCCAAACCCCTTTGGCAAGCTGGATACTGTAACAAGTAATCCCAAAATGAGAGAAACTAAACGAAGTGACAAAATCAGTGATACCTTAAGAGGCTTTGCATTTTCATCGTCAGAATCCCTGAATTCGATCTTTACGGAGATGTTTCTGGCCTGGAGAGAAAAATAATATCATTGAAACAAAATATTTATTACATTCAAGTTCGATATCGGGAAGAGGGAAAGAAGACGGGAGGGAACGAGGGCAGAGCACCAAAAAAAAGCCCTTGTTTGAACCCCATCCAACAGAAATGCATTTTAATAACAAATTTAAGGTTGTTTGTTACCTTTGAGAAGACTTTCTGATTGTTATAATTGAGTGACAGTGGATAGACGTAGAGGTTGTTGACGTAAGCAGTGTGCGGATGCGCAGCTTCCAAGCATGATTGGGAGAACTCTTCCACTTCAACTGTTGAACGGACGGTCAGTGAATCATCCCAGGGCTTCAAGGGAACCAATGATGACGTCATCACGTCTAACGAGAAAACAGTCATTAGGGATAAACCATTTTATGGAGCCGAAACCAATTGTAGAAATGCACGCATTTTAGGTATCCTACTGATGAACGGTTACAACAATTAGATATTTACAGGAGCTACTATTGTGTTTGTGGTCTGTCCCCTTAGAATTATTATATTGTTTTCTTCTTTTATTCATTTATTTATTTATTTATTTATTTATTTATTTTTTTTTTTTTTTTTTATTTTTTTTTTTTGGGGGGGGGGGGGGGTGGGCACTTGGGCTGAGCTCGAACTTTTTTCTGACCTTGTGTTTGCGGAAGAATTTTTCTTTTAATCTTTAGCTTTTGCTGCTTCACCTTTGTCTTGCTGTGCACGAATTTTGCTTTCTCTACTTTTGCTGTACAGGTGATTTTTTTCTTTAATTGCCCAAACCAACCCCCCCCCCCCCCCTCCCCTCTCAACCCCCCAAAAATTAACAGTAAACTGAATTTACTATCACTTACTTGGTATTCCTTCGACGTATTTTGTAACCGAAATTTGCAAAGTTCCTGGTATCTGCTGTTGTTTGAATCTCTCCCTTCTGCAATCGAATGGGAAGAAAACAAGCAAAACGAATTAGACTACAAGGAGTGACTTTGAATTTTAAAGATTTTGTCAGCGGGAACCGGGTTTTTAGTCTAGAAGATTGCTGACTGCTTAATATGGAGGAATAAAAAAAAAGTCTGCATACGAGCCTAGTGGCCCATCGCGCCGGAGCTTACCCCGGTTTCCGTAGCATGAAGCGACTAGGTGTATTGCTACTCCCCCCTGGACGGGATGCTAGTCCATCGCAGGGTTACCCCCAGCAGTAAATTCGCCGGTACTCATTTATACGCCTGGTTGGAGAGAGGCACTATGAGAGTAAAGTTTCTTGCCCAAGAACAAAACGCAGTGCCCCGGCCAGGGCTCGAACCCGGACCGCCCGATCCGGAGTCCAGCGCACTAACCATTAGGCCACCGCGCCTCCATAAATATGGAGGAATGCTTGTACCAAACAGGTAATAAATAAAACCAAACTGGAATAAGATCAAGACTAGCGCAAATTGAGGTAGACTACATTTCGGCTAGTTTAGGAAGTTGCCATTGGTGTATTTTTATGAAACCCTTGTAAAACTGTGTTGTGTTTATACGTACGTGGCGCTGTAGTTTGACAAGAGTTTTATCATCTCCTCGTCACTGAGCTTTTCTCTGTCCTGTGAAACGAAAAATAAAACTGTTTAGAAACTGAAAGAGGTTACAAGTAAACGTCTTTTTGGCTGCTGTTTTCAACGAACCTGGCTTTTGAACCAATATTACAGTAAATAATCTTCTTACGGATACCTAGAAAAGGTATGACTGCCTTAGATCATAATCAAAACGGCAAACGGATATCAGCAAAGCTGATTTCCCTTTCGTAAACGGTCGACGCCTTTTTTTAACGGTCGATGCCATCAATGGTAACCAAGCTTTGGGGAATTGACGATGCCATGTCCGCTCTAGTTAAGGCCTGGATAAGGTCGAAACTGTGCTCTGATTATTAGATGAAATTAGGCCTAGATATTCATAAGACGATAATTTGGCCTAAGTTAGCTTCACATTTAGGTTAGTGTTAGGGATAGGGCAAACTGAGGCACCTTTAATTATTTTTTCGAGGGGTTGACGAAGTAACGCGGTGGTTTAGTGGTGAGAGACAGATGTTAGCATGCCATAGGTTCGGGGTTCGATCCCGGGTGGTGACGGGCACTTTTTATTTTGGTAGAAAAAACTTTCGAAACTGGAGAGAAAAAAAAATCGCCAATTAAGTGGCATAGACCGTTTACGTTTACGAAAGGGGCACGTGCGGTTATCAGTCATGCGCACTCCATGGATTGTATGTTCTAAAGCCACGCAATCGTCCATGCACCAACTTCCCTCTTCCAGTCAGCAAACCCAGAGGACCCAGCGACATAATTAAAACAAAAACTTGAACGAACCTGTTTGTAGATTGATGTAATCTCGCCGCTTTCCAGCTCACCTTCACTGTTGAGCAACGGTCTACAAAAATAAAACCAAATGAGTACATCAATTACGAACACGATAACTCTACAGACCAAGCAATGAAAACAGAGAAAAAAAATGATTAAATCGATGCCACACAAAATCATAGTCATCTTGTCAGATTACTGGCAGTTGGCAAGTCCCCCCACCCCTACCCTCCAAGTTTTCCCTGCTAATACAGACCAAAGTTCACCACGTACTTTACAGTGAAAAATATAATGACTTCAAAACCTAACCTGGCCGTCCAGGCAAACGGCATCACGTACTGTCCCAGACTCTTGCAGCAGATCTCGGCTAGCTTGTGCGCCTTTTGAGCGGCCTTTTTTGTGTCACCAGACTTGAGGTACGGTTCAACGCACGAGCCGATGCTTCCTTGTAAAACTTTCTCTAGTCTAATCACCAGGTAAACCTCCGAGTGGAGATTTGTTACAGAGAATATTGCCTGGAAAAAAGAAATATCTGTCTCAACAAAGTGGCTGGTTACCCGCCCAGAATTGCCCACACATCGCAAAACGTTGTTTCACGAGATACAGTGCACTGATTTCTTTCAGAGATGTTGAACCGGGACTGGATGTTCTTAACACATCATTAAGTTCTACAATTGTTTTTTAAGCTTAAATGTCCAAGTGTACTATTTTTGAATAAGAATAAGTACTATATAATACAATCATAATTTAAACTATTATTTGGGGAGAACTGTGCCCTCAAGCACTCTGGTCTAAGTCAAAATGGAGTATTGGTCGGAGTACCAGCCTTAACGTTCATACGCAAAGGTTCACAAAAAAGAGAGCTGGGGAAATAAACTAGTAGTACATGTTTTACCTTTCTTGGTGAAGTGTATTCCAGTTCTCTGTCAAGCACCACGTGATCAATACCATTCCCGTTCGCCTGACCATTCTCGATCAGTTCTGAGCCTCTTAGCATGTCCACTGTGGACGGGTCGTTTAGATCGCAGTGGAAATCCTCCGAAATCTTCGCTCCCAGTTTAGCGTCAAATAACGAAATAGATAAAAAGAACGGCTCGATGTTCACCTCGCTGCCATCGTGCGCAGTTCTGAGCAGACGAAATTTTAGCTCCTCACACTCTAAAACAAGACGATTTCCAAAATATTGTTCGAAAACCTCAGCGTCTATTCTTGCATCGTCGTAATTCACGCACGTACCGTTGTTGTCCAGGTCGTGTACGAGCGAAAACAGTTTCTTTCGTCCATCCTTCCTTCGTTTCGCGTTCAAAACCTCCGTTTCCTTAGCGAATTCAAGAAGTTCTGGATGTTTACTGCTCTTAAGACTTTCTCTCAGAGACTGGTGCAGTTTAGGTGCTTTTATTTTGCCGGTAAAGTTGAAGCCAGACGTTTTGCTGCCGGAGTCCATATCAATTCCAGTAACTTTACACAGACAGGAAATCCAGGCGTCCATGTCCGACTGACTGTCCGCAATTAAGCTGTACAGTTTGTCTTGGATGTGAAGTTCAAACCCGTACATTCGTCCTTTTACTCCCTGCAATGAAGACCAAGTACACCTGTTAACAAATTTCGGTCCTTTTTTCATTGTCTCGTATATGCGGCAGCATATTTAAGTAACATATTTCTCATTTTAATTACCGAGCTTAACGTATCACTCATGAACCTTTAAATAAAATGGCCTGGCTGCCCATGGGTCTCTTTGTAGCGTAGTAGTTAGAGGATCCAACCGCTGATGAAGATCACGCGTTCGATTCCCGTCGGGGACTCAGATTTAAACTATGCTCCTGCTATCTCACTGCCGTTCCTCTCAAGTAAACGAGTTTCTTGACTTTTTAAGTGCTCCCCACCCGAAGAAAATTGCTTTAACAAATTTCCCTGTCTTCAAACAGATAAAATCATAGAACTTTTTTTCAAGTAAAGTTTCAAAAATTTAGTAAACCAGAAGCATACTGGTAAAGTATAGAGAACACTGAAAATAACCTTATCTGTGAAGCATTTTTTTGTTTGTTTTTGTTTTATTTCTTTCTTTGACCGCAGTTAAACAAAAACTGAACTAAACCAACTTTGGAAAAGTCGTACAAACCTTCGAGATGTGAGTACATGCATCCAGATACAGAACTCCCCTGGCCATGCTGGTGTTGATGTCATCCTGAACAAAACAGCAAAGTAGAACTGTTAGTTAGACATACTTTTGAACTCACTTAATCACTTTAATTTTCGCTGACAAAATGGCTGTTTGCAGTCCTTTTCTAAGTCGCTGAAGACGCACAGAAACTCAAACTTCGGCCCCGCTATATAAAACACATGTGACCAACATGTACAATCGCCTGATTTCCACTGATAAAGGGCTAAGCTTGAAATGTCAGCTTTCCAAATTCGCCACAGTCGATTACCTTACAACCACAAATAGAAATGCAACTACTCATGTCTTGAATTTGTTATTTAAATAATGTCCTTACCTTTTTGTACTCTAAAACGTAAGAGCCATCACTTGATATCTGCTTTAGATGAAACCACCTACGCTTGAAATTCTGTAGATAACATTAAAAGGCAAATGAATTATTGGAGAATAACAATATCCGGATCCTGATTGGCCAGTGATTGTACATTACCTTTTATATAATACTGCTCAAAGACTACCTGGATCCGTCGAAAGACTGAAAGCCTCTTTTTTTTTAGCGGATACAAATGTAAATCCAAAATTACCGCTTATTTTTAGACGTAAAATTCCTCCTGTATCTTAGATAGTCTACTTGTTTGTGTATTTAAGATTGTTTTTGCTGCCTTTTACTTTGTTAACCGTTACTTAATTATTCTGTATTTTTTTTGAATGTCAATAAAGCAAAAAAAAAAAAGAAATACAGAAAGCTTTGCATTTAAGGTCCGGAATGGAAACCTTTTCCTGTTTCAATCGAGTTATACAAACTTAAGTTACTGCCAGAGCTCTCAAGTTGATTTGCTGGGAAAGGGTGCGTTTTTGGAGGGTGCAGATCCCAGATTTACAAAGGAAAGGAAACAGGTAGTAATTATATCAAGAAATGTAGTTAATTCAAATAGCTACTTACTCAAAGCAGCAATTTTCTAACTCAAAATCAACTGTTTTAATCAGAAACCTTAAATGTGTGAGAAATATTAGTTTTAGCATGAGCGTGTGAGACTGGATTCGTTTGCATGAGACTTGAGAGCTATGCTACGGCATGGACTGAAGAAGGGAAAACGACTCTCAGATTATTTTAATACAATTAAAATAAGATACTTGTGCTTGCATGATCAAAAGGTTAACAACTCACTTTCATTAGACTGTACATAGTTCTGCATGTTTCTATAAAGCCATTACATAAATACAGCTTTTACAAGTGCACAGTCCTACAGGGTATTGTCAAATCAGCTTACATGACATTGCACTAGTTCTTGTCACTCTGATGTGTGTGTGATTCACAATTCAAGGGTGCTGTACCATGTACCTCAGTATTTTAATTTAATCCCATTTAATGACAAATCAAGTTACAGGGTCAAAAAAACTTAATAATTTGAAAAATATAATAATGGCATCTGGTATCTATCTACCTTTGCTCCCGGTGTTCCATTACTTTCCCCATGAAATGGAGCTTTGGTGAGGTAGCCCTGTTTGGAAATGCCTTTCTCTCGCAAAGGACTCATCATTACTGCCTGCAAATTAATACAAAAGATCAGATATGGAGCAGGGTTACTTATAATCCCTGCATGATCGTAAGCCTACAACATGCTCCCTACATGCATTGCAGACCTATAATTCTATTGTGATTATTTTTGGTTGGTATTCCTTCATGCTCTAATGTTTGGTGGACAGCATAATGACAAATAGTTTTAACAACTAATTTTAGTTTATTGAAACTTTGATAACAAGGTCCCCTCTACCCTCTCATAAAAAAAGAAAAATAATAATTATACTAATAAATTAAGAAATAAGCCCTCCAAATCTTAGACACAAAAATCCTTCCGAAAATAAGACCTTCCAAATATAAGTCCAAAATATTAATAAAATTAAGATCCAGCTCTAGAAAAGATAATTAAATACTTGCTTTGGGTTTCATGTCATTAGTTTTACTGTGTGGTATTCTTGTACAGACCAAAACATTTTACTCACACCTACAACCCTCCAAACTCAAACTTAAAGACTTCTGTCTGAAACACAAATTTCCATCACGGCAGGAAATAAGCCTCCTAGTGACCCTAACTTGATCAAAGGGCAAGCTGGAAAATCCACTTTCTTTGCACCTGGCATTATTATGAATATTTATTTCGTGACCTGATTTGCAACGTCCACTTCGTCTTCATGAACATCCATCTCAAAAACTTGTTCTTCAAGTCCCTCTCCTGGAGATGGTCTGAAAAAAAGATTCATATATTTTTTTTTATTAATATTTAAAAGTGATTCAGAAACATTTGTAGCATGTCCAAGTTTTTCTCAAGTTAATTATTATCCTGGCCAATACTAATTTACAATTTACATAGGTGCATTGTACAGTATACACCCTGGCGGATAACAGGAAACTGGCATTTACAGGCTGCAGCCAGGCTTTGACATGAGGCAAAAGTTGCAAGTGCCAAAGGCACAGGCTGCTAGGTGAGTCTGGAAGCTCTTTTAAAACACACTATTTTCAGCAGTTCAATCAGAAAAGTCAATCTCCTTCAACTGAGGATTATTTTCCCAACTAAAAGTATTTTGTTTAACTTTTGTTTTAAAATCTAAACAAGGCAAGTGCTTTATCTTGCCTCTTGTTAGCTACGGCCATGAATTATTGGCCCAAATATACAATTTTATTACACAATTTACTCACAGCTCACAAATAGGTTAATAATTGATGATCTATTATTAAAATTCAAGCTCCCATGGAAGAATTAAAACCACGGATGACCTCATTACAGTTGATGTTACCTGGGAAGTTTGAGGTAACTGCCTCCATAGCTGGAATACTTGTTCTCAATACAGTTCCAGTTGGAAGTGTAAAATCTGATACACTGTAAAATGGCAAAATAATCATTCATTATTCTGACAAACAAACCTATAATTAAAAATATCTTGATCTATTTTTGACACTCAATATAATGTACAACCTTAATTACATTTGGCTGAGGAGAGGAATGAGGGCAATAATATAGGAATAGAAAGATATGAAAGGATGATGAGAGGCATCAGTGTGAGCCATACGTACATGTATATGTCCTTTGAGATAATTAGAAGTATCAATTCAATCTACCGATGGATAATTTAATACCTCTCGGGTGAATAAGTTTGACACTCTGGAGAGAGCATCACTCGGCACTGTGGAATGTATAGTCCTCAACTGGCGAGGAATAGTATATGCCTAAAACAACAATTTAAACAAATTAAAACATTGTATGTGGTTCCAGAAAACATCCCTACCTGCCCCACAGAAGGTCACTGGAAATTACGAGGGAGTGGGGGGTCTCAAAAGCTTTTTTTCAAGGAAAGTATAAAGCTAAACAGGAATTTCTGGGAGGCCAAAAAAACCTTCTGTGGGGAGGTATGCACATTGCAAGACCACCTCGAATACATATATATGCGGGTTTAAAAGCTTTCATGGGCACCAGAAAAACTAATAATTAAAAACAAATGTTACACTTAAATAGATATAAAACAATATTACTAACACCGACTCAAGGAAATTATAATTTGGTAACAATAAAACAGGTTCACATGTATCAACAGCTAAACTTGTTTTTACTAGTTTTAGGCTAGCATCAAAAATATGTGTGATAGCTTAAGTTGCAGATCAGTAAACTGGTAGCGTGCAGCTTAACAGCAATTAGTTGCAAATTTGCCAATCATTCACTGCATTACACATGTACTAACTCCATATAGAATGTATCTTTTTGGACGTTGGCTGCCTTAAACTAGCATGCTGATGAATTCTGAGTCACTGCTATCTGCACTAAGTAAAACAAAAGATAAGAGGACGCATGTTTAAATAATCATCTGTTGATGGGCTAGACTTCAAAAACAAGAAATATGAGAAACTACCTAAAAAAATATTGAAATCCAGGAGACTGCCAATTTTGCATCAAGATATACCTCTTCTCAACCCCAAAACAGAGTAAAAAATAGATTCCTGCCAATTTATCCACAAAAAAGCATCAAATATTTCAAAATTTCCCTCAAAAATTGGGTAAAATAAGCATAAAAACACGTAATTTATTATAAGTGCTTTTCTTTATATATTGGAGAGTTGGTGACCCACAATTCGGTCTGTATTTGGGAGACTCGCAGCAGATAATCCAAGAAGATAATTGGCATTTTTTTTTTTTATAGATGGCATAGATCTACATGAATACAGAGCACGTCTAGTAATTTTTTTTAGAGTAGGGTAATTACTTTAATAGTAGAGTAACGCCTAAACTACGTGCAAGCAGCCACTCTTTCCCTTGGATCGACAAGCATCAAAAAGTGAAAAAAAGGGGACAAACAACAAGTTTAAGGGGGGTTACTTGCAGCAATTTAAATAAAATTCTAAATGCCAGACTAAATAACGATGCTGCTGTACGTAAGTGCGCACTTAAAGAATCCATTAATAAAAACATATTCTTTGAAACCATGAAGATTCATACATGTAGACAAAGGCCTTTTGCATAAACAAGAAATTACAAGATTGCAATTCAAGGTAAGTTCGCGTGCAGTAGATAATAATAAAGATTACATGTATCAACACATCATCTTAAATAGAATGGTTTTCTGAAAAGTAAATTGCATATGCATCACTGATCCACAGAGGAGCAAAATCAGGTTTGCAAAATTAGCATAAAATTCAAATTGATTCACCACATGAAACAATTTGACATGAGGTCTTTAAAAAATATTTGCGTTTAGCATGTCTTTGGCGTTTTGGGTGAACACACTGGCCACCAGAATTAAAATCGTGCAAATTTATTGAAAGTT
This sequence comes from Meandrina meandrites, assembly GCA_963693305.1. NCBI lineage: Eukaryota > Metazoa > Cnidaria > Anthozoa > Scleractinia > Meandrinidae > Meandrina > Meandrina meandrites. The sequence continues at coordinate 28,066,320 of OY855911.1, read as the reverse complement.
TCTACAAGTCCAAGTTTGTACATTTTTCGCTTGAGAAGAACGTTGCTTAATATCCATGATAAGCTACATCAAATACTAGACAAGTGTGACATATATTTTGACTTGTTTAAACTTCGAATAAAAAGTGAATGGCTGATATTTTCTGAAATCTGTAAAGTTGCACATCATTAATATTCTGGTTGGCTCACATGAAAAAATATTGGAACATAAATAAAGACAGGTTTTTCAACTTGTTATAGACATCTCATTTAAAAAACTAATAATTTTCAACACCTGGTAGTCAAGTCGTGTGTACAAAAATCATTGGCTTTAGTGACCATTAATTTCCATGCGCCTGAGAAAAATTATGAATACACTACTTTGTTTACTTGGGGTTTCAATCTTCACTGTCTCATTTCGCCTTTCATTACTTCTAAATCGGAAATATATCGCGAGACTCTACAGAACTAACAGCAATTCTAAATTTTCAGGAACTAAGCTTGTCAAGCCACACATTTGAATGAGCACAATATCCATAAAACATGTCACACAATGACAACAGAAAATATATTCAATCTTCAAATGAACGTGATTTTTGACTTAAAGAAAAAGTCAAGAACTGCTTACCACAGAAAATCAAAAATATATATTTAAATATTAAGCGAAATGGGATTCAATACTCAAAAGGAAGTTCATTTGTAAAATATTAACTGCCTGATGTCTGTTCATGACATGAATGCATCTTGACAATACGCGACGCGCTTGAATTATTGTTATTATTCTCGCTCATTTCAAATACATAAATCTAAAAAAGGAATATTTTATCAGACTTACTATAACTTGAAAAGAGTCGTCTGAATCAGAGAATTCCGCCGACATAGGGGCAGTTTTTAAGTTGTTTTAACGCGACCGACACATTCTGTTGACGTTTCCGACCGGCACGCAACTCGAGCACGATCATAAAATTTTAATATCCTACATTTGCCTGATTTGGAAACAAAATACTACTCATGAAACAAAAAACCTGGACTTACACATAATTAATTGTTAATTTAAGGTCAACAAACTTGATGTTCTTTGATGAGAAAAATATCTTCGCAAGTAGAAGAAAAATACGATAATTCTTTAAATGCCGGAATCTGTCGGTGGATTTGTTTGACCGATTTGTAATCCATTCCCAGACAGCCTAAAGAAATGCAAAACAAAGGAAACTATAAAACAAAATTAATGTGGTGTACATTTGCAGCGAGTGAAATTAAAGAATCTTCACGGTATTTCGAACACACAGGGCAGATGTACATTTCACCTCTGCAATAATCAATCAATGAAATTGATCTGGAAACATTATATTTATCCAAGAAAGCTTCAAAATGCTGTCAGGAATTTGACGCATATTTGAAACAAAGGCCCGGTTTTAAAAGGCACTTCCATTGTTTTGGTGTTTTTAAAATCACCAGTTTGCACCTGGTTGGCACGACACGGAAAAAAATAAGTACGCGCCTCGTTGATAGGGGCGAACATTAACAAACATTTTTTTCTATTATTATATTACTGTTACGCTCGTGAATATTCCTGCGGCTAAAACAGCTCATGCATGACTATCTTGCGGTTGAACACAAAAACATTTAGAAGTCAGAAAGCGCTACTTACGATTACATCGTCCTCGGGAAATACAAGCAAAACTTGCAGTGGGTCCCTCAATATCTGCGTCCGCTTTTGCACGATTTCGTCTTCGTAGCTGATCGGTAGAATGCCTGTGACGACCTCCTAAAAAACAAAACAAACTCTGCGGTATAATTTTAATAAGAACACTCGTTTGCTTGGCAGCGGAAGGAATGAGAGTAATTTATCAAAGATCTAAACAATTTGCGCGGAAAACCGCGCGATCTGTAGACAACACGTCGGCTGCTTCAAGCCGTTTCTGTTTCATAATTAAGCTACATGCAAGCTTCCGCGGGCAATATTTGCGAGGCGCGCACGGAGAAAGATCGCAATTAAGCCAAATAAAATTGAAAATAAACTTATAAACATGTACGCTAAATATCTCCAGAAAATAATTACAATCTTTAGCTCTTAAAATCTTTGTTATAATTGGTCGCTTTGGATCAATTTCGCGAGGGCTTTTAATTTTTCAACAACATCCAGCTTATAGACAAATTGGCTTTCACTTATTTCGTCTGCAAATGGCATTTAAATGTTGGCTTGAGTTTTTGTCTGGAAGATATCCCTTAACACACAAAGCTCTCAAGTAAGATAAAAGCTAAGCAAATATCCCACGAGATACTGTCCCCTTGCAGAGTTCGTTAAGACTAACAAACTCGTTAGCGTGACCAGCCGAGATCATCAAAAGAAGAGATATCCATTATAATATCATTAAAATCTTTCCCACCTTCAAAGGCCTTAAACTAAACGTGCTTTCACTCGAAGTGAGCGACTTGATGTCCACTGCAGATACCGTAGATTCACGGTCCTTCCTGTAAGCTTTGCTTATTTTTCGCTCTGACATTGCTCCCGGTATTAAGAAGTAAAAACATTTGTACACGTCTCATCGGGCGGCCATGTTTGATTCATAAAATTCGTGCCTCGTTTGCGTGTTGACACTTGACACAAAGATCAAGTGATAACACTACCCTCCCCTCCGACGTTACAATCGTGGAAGGGAGAGCAGAACTTTGCAGTTTGCGTGATCAAACATTGACCAGTTTACGTTAATTACAGCGATGCATATTTTTATTATGATGGGGCTTATAAATTTAAGAATAAGAGCGCTTTTAAACGTACCAAGTCGCGCGTTCAGCGACCATGTGCAACTTTTCTGTCAATTGAGAATTAAAAGGGTACTTTATGACGTAGCTAAATTCCTTAGCTCTAAAATATTTTGCAAAACAAATATAAAATTACCGGAAAATCCCTCCTGGGGCGCGAAATGAGATCACGCTAACTTCGCTGATTCATAAGTGATTGCATCACTCAAAGTAAACGGAGAGCGGCAGCTTATCACGCTATCAACGTAAATCTAGGGTAAATACGCTCGGAGGGTATTATCTTATCAGGCTAACAAATGGCATATTTGTAACCAGTCAGGAATTAGGACGAGGAAATGCTTGGGGCAAAACTGCACGTACGATTTAAATGGAAGAGCTTAGTAAAACGCAAAAGCGGGTCTTAAATTGTAACCGATTTATGCGTAAACAACAAACACGCACACAAACAAATTAAACAACCAAACGATACACAAACAATCGGACGCAGAGTTATTTATTAGTCAATACCGTCGGGAAAATATTGCTAAGTTAATATTTTCCATGCAGGTATCTGGGAAACGGGAAATTGGCACATGATGGCGGGGACCCGCGGGCGAGGCAGCTGGAGTGAGATCCGGAAATGTCCGACATAATGACGAGACGGGTGGTACGAGACGAAGCGTTAAGTTACGTCATTGTTTGTTTACATTTTGTATTTTCAAATAAACCCGATAAACAAACCGTAATACACATTTCCGACGGAGAGATAAGCAATATAAAAAAAGTTTATGCTGTTACAATCTTGGACAATTCAAATGAAAAATTAAGACCACCCCCCCCCAATGATGGGAAAATGGGCGCGTTTTGGTTTTTGCGAGGATTCATCATTGATTCGGGGACAAGGGGGGGGGTCCAATTTCTCTTTTTATTCTGTCCAAGATTGTACATTTTTATTTAATTTTTATCACTCTGAATTGATTGTTTGTTTGTTTGTTTGGTTTTGATTTTTGTTGTTGCTTTTTGCATTGCTTAGCTCGTTAATTTGTTTTTGTTAGGATAGAGCTAATGGAACTGATCTGATATTTGAAGCTACATGAACTTTAAAGGGAATTATGCCAACATATACCTCCCCGATTAACCACCCCCTTCCCACCCCACCCCCATAAAAGAACTAAAAACATCCGTTTCATAAGATAAGGAGTTATCTTGCCTACCTTGAGAGCAGAGTCTACGCCATCTTGAATTTTTTCCACAAGATAAACCTGTGAAAAGAAACGTTCAACTTAATCACGATCCAAAGTGTTACAAATAATAAAACCAGAAAAGAATGAAAATCATCGTGAACGAAGAAGAGGAAAATAAATACATTTCCAGTCACCGTAATTGGGTAGTAATCTAACTAACTGAATGATTTCTAACTAATCCATAATTTGACTGCAAAGTAAAATTATATTTCTCTCTAACAAACCTTTTAAACCTGACGTAATAATGTCCCCTAGTTCCCGGTCATTTTAGGCGATTTGGAAACAGGGAATTAGTCGTTTCTATCTGAAGGCCGGGGGAGTTGTTCTGGATTTCGGGCGTCGAAAAAAGACCCTAATGTGTAGTTAGTCCTCGATTCTTTCGACTGAGTGAATTTGCCGTTATTTCGACCTAAAACCCATTTGCCTCGGACTTTCCCCTCAGTCATCTACTATCGGCTATTTCGAATTCCTGCTATCTCCAACTATTTTTCGTTTCCCCTGACGGTTCGACATAGCGGGGTTCAACTGTATTCTTAGCTTTTTGCCTGTCCCGGTGAGGTTCAGTATATCATCAAGGCTTGCTCGCGAGGGTGATATCGTCCTCGGCCTTTTCCGGCTGTCCGATATTGGCACCCACGCTTGTAGTTGGTCAATAAGTGGCATAAAACTTTAGTTGTCGTCTACTATTTTTTCGGTCGATGATTTCTACGCAGACCTCAGATTTAAAAGTAAAATTAAATTCAATGACTCTTCGTCGATTTTCGAGATTGCGAGTGATGCTCTATTCTATTTCTCTAGAATCTATTGCTCTACTCTGACTGGTTATATATCACCGCTAAGTTTTCAAAACTTGGATTGTACAACCATTTCTTTCTTCTCCGAAACGAATTCAAGTTTTGCAAAGCGTCTCGATCTTACGCAGTCTCTCCATACCATTCTATTGCGCATCGATGTTGCTGTCTTTATTTGATTTAAAGTATTATTATATTTCAGTGGGGAAACATTATTATTAATTTTCAGTAGAAAAATTATGTTCCTAGCTAGTTTCGCAATTCTGTTTGTAACTATGATGACCGTGCTGAAAAATGCCATTCGTTATAACAGGGACTTTCAGTATCTGATAAAAGGGTTCGTTCCACAGTGTACGTGATCATACTTCGCGCGCAATCGACAAAACATTACAAACACAGAAGTTCTATCTTATCTTAACTCCTGTACTCGAAGGGCTCCTATGAAGTGTCAGGCAGCATTAAGAGCATGTCTTGGCTGTTTTCGAGCTAGGCCGCTTTTAAGATTGCCACATACACAAGATACATTTCGTGACCAGGAAACATGGTCAAACACAGACAATACTAGAGAGAATGAAGTCGGAAAATAACTTATAGAAAAGCTTCAAAAAGTCAAACGGATTACAATGTACCTGTAAACGAAAAGCGCTATCCGAAATAACTAAATAAACAGACACGCGGTTGGAACACTCCATTGTTAAGCGGTTGCGTAAGGCACAGAATATTTCTTATCTCAGTCGAGGTTGAGATCAAGGCGAGTTAAATAAACGAAGTCAGTGATAATATTTTGACATAATACCCAATAAATTTATCATTTCAGTCAAATAAAAGCATCAATCAATAAATGGATAAATAAGTAATGAAAAGACAAAAGGGAAAATAATAGACTTTAGCAATTAACAGTGCCCTGAAGATAGTAGCATCAACAAAACTGTAGACTCTATATAATCAAAGATAGACTCTATACATAATCTTAGATTAGTGCACGTGGATGTTTATGTAAAGTCAGTATATTAAAAAAGCTGATAACACTATTATACACTTTGACCAGCCCTTTCCGCGGAATTTTAAAAGTGTAAAAAAAGCTACCAGAGCATTACCAAACTATTAAACTACATCCATGTTTGCGTTGCCATGGCTCAACTTAGACGAACACAGCAACAAACCCCTTCAAAAATATAGAGCAAGCGGGCGGAACTAATTATTCAGGGAATTATTCAAACTTTTTACTGTGCGGGGATCAAGCTCTATACGATAAGTGTCAACAAACAATGCTATGATATCGCAAAACATGTCGTTATATCACACTTACGGTTATGAAACAATGGTAACTTGCTGCAAATGAACTGCTCGAGGCGTGAAAAGTGACTCTAATTAGATCGAAGTGGGGGGCTTCTCATTTTGCGGACCACCAATTGCAATTTCGAGCAACGTGCTCTCAAAAGTCACGCAATTCAGTGAATTTTTCTATCACTTAGTTTATAAAGCACGAAGTGAGCAAAAATCACCGAAAAACTTGAAAAATAGCAAAATCTTGCAGCGTGATCAAAAGGAATGTTTTATAAAACTCGAAACAATTAACAAAATTTTATCAGTACTGACCGTTTCTGGTGTGTCATTGTCTCTGTTCTTTGATTTCGTCCTCCTTGCAAGTAACTTTGGACTACTTGCTGTTACTTTTGCCACGAAGTCAGTCTTGGCGAACTTGGAAAGAAGGTCGAAAGCCTTTTCGCCGGTGAAGGGCGATCGAGGTCGTGAAATCTTACGCTTCGATTTCAATGTCGAGGTTTCGACTGGAATGGGCTCCTCGCGGCGACCTACCGGCGTAAAAATCGGAGATGGCGGCGAAATTCGGCCACTGTCGTCGACAGAAGTTTGCGAATGGCCTCGAGGTTTTTGCGGGACGAGTCTGAAGATCGAGGTATCGGAATACGAGCGGGCTTTGATGCCAATTCCTGGACAAGGTACAGCCAAAAGAGCCGGCTCGTGACAGCTTACACTTTCGCATTCCTCCATAGCTTCTCGCTGCCTCCTAGCGCGAGGATATGGTTATCGGATAAACGAAATGCAAAAACGTGAATGTTTATCTACCGTTTCATGGCGATAAGGCTTTCAGCGTTATAATTTATGACAACACTTAAGAATTTGTCAATAGATATCAAAGGCCAGGGATTAAATATCGAAGCGACCAATACTAATGAACAATGCGAACAACAAACACCAAATAATCCTAAACAAAAGACGATATGACTTCCTCTTTCTTTTTAAAGTGTTGCTTCCAGGCTTATCTTATCTTCTTTTACCACAGTTGGCGCTTATTTCTCCATAGAAAAATTGCAGAAATTAAAATCTTTCTTCGACGCATAAACAAAGTTAACGATGTCTTTGTAGTTTCCATTAAAAAGACCACCCAGGTTTTTTTGTTTCCATAAGTCGTCGAACAACCGGAGAATCTAAACAATAATTTGTAATTGCGAAGAACAATGAAAATATTACCGGAAAAACAAGCAAGAGTCGTTTTCTCGCAAGAACACTGTTTAGACGAAAGCATTCAATTTTTCACAAACCAATTAAAAATTAAAGGTTTGAGGCTCAAAAGAGGTATTTTTTGACCTCTTGAATCATAACATATCTCCTGTTCGTGTATATTTTATTAAAGCAAGTACAATGAGTACAACGTTGCGGTTGTATCTGACGTGTCAGTTTAGCACAAACGCGTGAAAGGATATATTCTGTTTGACTTTCTTCGCCGCATGGCTCGCTAATAAAAACGTACTTAGACTAGATGGCGACTTATATTGTGCGTCAATTTAACAGTTAATTAAGAAATGCATATTAAACTTTTTAAGTAGATGCAACGAACGAAAAATTATGGAGAAAAACGAAAACAAGCGAAGCCTATAAAAACCCTTGATTCGCTTCGCAGAATGACTCATCCGCTGGCCACAAACGACAATTTCGGCACCAGATCTCCTTGTATTTGCTCGACCACCTCCAGTGATTGAGCAGATATAACCAAGAGAATCATGTCAAAAGATTAGGCGTCTCGACTTCAAATATCAAGAATCTTCAGTCACTGATCATGAGGCAACGTAAGTTCACAATTATATAAACACACACGCGATTTATTTCGACGAACGTTCGAAATGTCACCGCGCTTCCCAAATAGACCTTTTTCGCTTGGGCGGTTTGTTTTCTCATTACAGACCACGTGATATTCTCTAGAGAATTTTTCTTTTATCCACATAAAATTTATTCATTCACATACACGCGACTACTTGAAAATTTGAAAGCAAGAATTCTCAAGAGTATCATCACATGGTCTGTAATGGGGCAACAAAACACTCAAGGCGAAAAAGGTCTATTTGCTGCGGTTTTTAATTTAGACAGTTTGGCATTGCCGACAAAGTGTATCACTTGCCGCCGAAGCAACACAACAATTTATATATATGACTGACTGACTGACTGACTGACTGACTGACTGACTGACTGACTGACTGACTGACGACTTACCGGGGTTCGGATAGAGTCCGGCGTCTTTTGCTGTTTTTGCATTTTCTTTTTCTCTGACTTCGGAGTGTCTTGAAGTTTATCGGCAAGGGCTTCAGGGTCCAGCTTTAGAGAATATAGAGGAAACAAAATGTTGCTTAGGGTTTAGCGAATTCAAGCTTTTAATTCAAACTGCGTCATATTTGAAGATGTGTGTGGTATCTTTAACGCGCCTTCCGCGTCTTCCTTCCGTAAGACCTGCCTACCACTCGAACGCTCGTGTACCACTCGACTGCTCGTTAGTTTTTTAATGAGTGCAGCCTTGTATACACGTGGGCTATTGACCACGCGTGATATCTAGCTAGATAGCTACCTTATTTTTTTCGGAAATAGCGCATTTTCTTTGATCCAGTCATCTTAACTGACGTTATGACAACGATTGTTCAATAAATGATTTATTATACGGCAAAAAGAACACGGAGTTTACACGGAGCTAGCCATACAATAACATCATTTAAAACGCTACCATTATATTAGATTGATTTCAAGTAACATTGCTGCAAAGCTGCGACGGGGATAGAAGACAGTTTGGGTTTAACACATGGAGTACTTACCGTTTTACTGCCACCACCAAATTTGGGAAGCGAAAATGGACTTCTTTTTTCTTGGCGCGGACTTTGCAAACTGTCATTATCTGGATCCAAATGATCCTATACGAAAATCAAAATACATAATTAAACTGCTGTATAAATTGTAATTAGAAAAAATAGATTTAGTCCAGACTCCAGATCACATCCCAGTTGGTCTTTTTATCCCAAAACTCTTGAAATGCTCGTTATATGAAAGGTGGTAATTTGCTTGAAAATTTCAACAAGGATTTAGTAAAACGACGTCTCTATCCTAGCTACTTTGTTAATTATAAGGAAAAATGAAGACTCTGATTTACTTTGCCCTTTTTGTGTAGATCTTTACTCTTTCGATCGCTTTTTGGGCTGGTGGGTTTCGCCTGGTCTGCAGAGTCTTTAGCATTGCTAGAATCCTGAAAAATGAAAAAAAAAATGGCATTCCAATGCGTGTATCAAATTACCAGCCGTTTGCGTAAAAAATGAAAACAAAATAAAATAAGACAAGAACAAAAGCAAAAACACACTAAACGCGTACAAAGAGCGAAAAGCAAAATTGAAGCGTCTAGTTTCGAATTACGCTTTTCTGTGAAAACGGAAAACGGAATTAGGACCTCGATGGCCTATTCCTGTTTTCCGTGAAATCTCTTTTTCAGCACAAGCTGAACGGAACTAGGAGGAGCTGTTTGTTCTGGAAAGGGCGGAAATCGAAGGAAAAGGAAAAAAACAAAATTCGACTTCCGGTATTGTGTTTTGACAGTTTTCTGTTTAAACGGTGCAAGACATGCATGTAATATTGGGAAAGAAATGCACATTATTTAATAAACTAAAAATGCACCATTTTTACCTAAATGAACCCTGCTCAGTGACAAGCGGAGAAATGCGATAGATGATGATTGCTTCAAGTTCGGTCATTTCCGGCAGTATAGTAACACAGGTCAGCCAAAATTTTGACGACTCGCAGCCAAGGCTCGATACTAATTTGACAGCTTTTTTTTCAGCTATCAGCTATCACCACACTCGAACTTTCGTTAGCCATTTAACTACTTCTACGGAAACCGGGATGAGCGCCGGCCTGATGGGCCACTAGACTCGTATACAGACTTAACCTATATAACTGCTAGCGTCAATGAGTAAGAATTAAAACAACGAGAAGGTACAAAAGCAAACAAACAATAACCTTGTGTTTTTGTGTTATGATATTCTTCTTGTGGGCTTTAGGACTTGGTGTGACTTCTGACAATCCGTTCCTCTCCATACTGGCAATGTCCTCCTACACAACAAAGGAAAAAAACAACATTTATAAAAAGGACAACGTAGCCATTTTATGGGGAACTGATGAAACCTTTGAAACACTACTTAGCAGCGTCTTACACAGTCCGTTTTATTTAGCATTAGCTAGCATTTCCTCCGGCATTTCCTAACGACTGTCGGGAAAACTCGCAATCTGATTGGCTACAATGACACATACTATCGATCGATAGTTCTTCGACCCTCGGAAAAACGCGCCGGATTTCATTCAATCGTTGCCGAAAGTATCAAGCAAAACTGTCAAAAACGTTAACCATCATACCAGTTGCTACGTTATGCAATAATCCAGCAAAACGAGCCAGGGAAAGGCAAAAAAAAAAAATTAACGGCCGAGGCTGAAATACTAGTCGGGGCATATATAAATCTTGAATTCATGCATGTAGTAAAATAAAAATTTCATTGATCAACCATCCCTCAAATCCAACGTGATGAGTAACATTGACGTCACCGTGAGGTGACATTGACGTGATCTGTATATTTTCCATGTACACGCAGATTTTCGCCTGTTGTTGAAAACACGTCTGCGTTCACAGCTATTAAGGTTTATTAATACGGTTGGCAACATAAACACATAGCTCAAGTCATTTCACCAGCTAGATATATTTGTGAAAAAATCAGTTCTTGAACTCCGAGCGCATTTCTTTGCATCAGAACGACCACAGTGATTCCGGTCTGCGAAGTAAATGCACCGTGAAGGAATTGATCAATAATAGGGAGATTAACGATTTCATCAACAAGCTCCGGAAATGCCTGTTTTAATTTTATGACAGATTCACGACAGATCATTTATTAAGTTAGAACTATTTTCCATTTTATAGCTTTCAGTTAGAAATTTATAAATTGCTTATTTTTTTAGTAGACATGTCTAAATACGTCAATAAGAACCAAAATTTCAAAAGTTCAACTGCCCTGGGGTTGTCGGCGCTCGGGGGATGGATATCGAAGTTTTAAACGAATTGGATAACTTTCAAAGACTTTTAAAGACTTCCTAGACAATTTCCAGGGACACTTTTAAGAAGCTTAAAGACCTTTCATTTACTAGGTTGTATGGCGATTCCGAAAGAAAAACAATTAGACTAAAACCATTTTGGTAAAGGTCTGTCGCCGGGGCATTCATTGAAGCGGAATTAAAAAAACATTACAAGTTTTGTCCTCGCCTCACGCAACAAACAAAAGACCTTTTCACTTTTTGAAAGGTATAATTATGCTAATCGATAAAAGAACAGCACATTTACTCAGCACGTTCTCCGGTTTGTGTGTTCTAGAAGCTTATAGAATTGATGTAATTCGTACGGTCGGAGAAGAGAGTGCAACCTAAAGGGTCTGGTGTATAATTACACAATTTGGTTGTCGTAGTGTTTCCCATGTCCCCTGCGATACTATGCCAATAATTGAATTTAAAAAGTGTTAGCACTTTAATAGTTACGTACATGTAAGTGCAAATTATGTCAGCTTTTTTCCGCAACAAGCGCGTTCTATTCGACTCATACATGCCTAAGTGTGACGAGTTTACGAATTAAAATACAAAGAAAACACGCTCCGACCTGATCCTTCCAGGTGAAAATGTAAATTAAATATGTAAAGTCGTATTTGATTTCTACTATTTCGGAAGGGAAAACAGGAATTACAAATAGAACACATTATAATAACGATGTCTGATTTACCGAAGTGGGTGTTTTTCAAACGCAGAAGGCGCTGGTCCAAACAACATCTGATGTGGTATTAAGAGCAATCGAAATACCGCATTGAATTGACTTGTATCAAGATTGCTATTCTTAGAAGCTGCCTTGAATTCCCTGAGCGTGACGCAGCCACACTGTTTGATAAATCTACAGTAATGGAGTCCATTGAACTGTATTAGATAGCACTTACAGTAGCAATGATCCCTTCTTAATGTACGCTGCATTAAACTAGATCTCTGCTGCAGACAATTCCTCTTGCCACAGAGCAAGGTAACCGTTCAGTTAATATCTCCTGCGTGCGTTTTGCCCGTCGTAACGTGAGCTCGATTTGCGGACCACTCGACCTCCAATAGTTCAAGGACTGTAGATTCACATACCTAACTGTTTTTGTGAAGCAGCCAAAGGCCCGGAGCAAAGTCGCGTGGCGTTTTAAGACCACAGGTTGTTAAAGGTATCTTTGATACGCCATCTTGGCGAGGGAGACAGTGAGGCGTGTGTTTTGTGACGCAACTGGGGGCATGTCACTGATAGTCCAGCCAAATCAATCTCAGACAGCGGCATGCCTTGAGAATCCATTCTAGCGATGTCGTAAAAGGTTTATTTTAGAGCTGTGCTTGACTTATACTACTCTCAGTACAACTAAATTTCAAACTGAAATTACGTTTGCTAAAGTGGTCAACAAAAGTGGTACATATTTGAGTTACACGCATGGTTAAATAAATATTTGATTTGAAAATTGCTTTTAAAAAAATGCACTAGGGGGGCAACTGATTGATTTAAAATGAGTTACAGTGTTGATTGTGTAGTTCTGGGCTCTCACGGAAACTTACAAAACCTGGTTAATATGTTTAGATGTTGTGGTGTCGGTTTGAATTGATTTAATGACATTTTATTATTGATCACACTGACACCCGGTACAAAAGTTAAATAATTATAAAGCAAATCTTAAAGTGCGTGTCAATATTTTGCGAACATTTTCTTGGATTCGTTAGATAGATTGACTGACTTATAAAACACAGCATTTAAACTGATTTTAAAAAGGAGATTCTTGGGAAGTTTGTAGATGACCTCCGTCTTTTGAGGCTTTCGTTGTTTAGAAATATATGCATGTGACGAAGACAAGAAACACTGATCTTATATTGGCCTATATAGATGTTAACTTGATGAAGTGATGGCCTGTGCAGTTTACAGAAAAACGGCTGCTTTTGCAATCGTCACTGATCGAGTGACCCTCTGCACTTGCTCACTGTCGCCCCGTTTCCTAACCTACCTAGCGTCACCACCCGTACAGCGCGTTAAAAACAACTGAATGAATACATGCAAATCAGTTTGCCCGCTTTATGATTAAGAAAAAACAACGGCGATTTTTATAATCCAATCTTCTGCTCACCTTTCGTCCTTTCGGTAGCGACTCCGTGCCAGATGATTCATCGCCCTCGCTGCTTTCTTCAAGTGTGGACGTCTCAGGCGAAGAATTCCGACGAAAGCTGGGTATCTTTAGTCGTGGCAAGGCACGATGCTTCTCCGATTTTTCCGTCATTGTTCGCTTATTGTGAACTCGCGCCCTGCATGTTCGCGGTGTCCACAGCAATTACCAATTTTTGCATTCCACGGCTGATTATTTCATGAATTGAAAAGGCACAATTTTAGAAAGACGACAGGAACTTTACAGAAATCAATTTATGAGCTTTTCATCAGAATTTTTACCTTCTTTCGACTTCCTCCACCGACTGATCGACTCAAGGTTTCGCTCGCCCACCTTCTCGAGCTCGTTACGATTCAGAGGTGATATTTTCCAAACCGGATACACATTGATATTATAGTTAATTTCTGCCGTTCCATTAGAATAGAATATCATGTAAATGTGAATAGTAACCAATGAAAACAATGAAAACGGCCATTAACTTTTTTTGTTTTACTTAAAAACCAGTCTTGCGTTAATTAATAACCTTCCCTTTCTAGTTTGTCGTTGAAGCAGCGCTGGCAACAAAACTGATGATATTGCGTGGTTAGCCAAGAACTACCTGAGCGAGTGAAACAGGGATATTAGCGAGCAGCCCAAGGCATTTTCCGAATTACTGGGGGCAGAAAGCGTACACATGCGGTCACGTACGATTTGATATGCTTTCGTTTGTTTCTAAATAAGATGCACTGCAAGACAAAACCGCTATGTTTGTTAGAAGAGAGGTTGTACATAACTAACAAATTTGTTTACTATTGCGCTTGTTGTCAGTTCTTAAAAGAAGCAAACGAAGATGTATTGTGATGCCAATCACAGCAAAGAGGTTTTTTTCTCTCACGCTTCGAGCTTCGATTGGTTAGTTTTGTCATTAGTTCTAAAGTTGCTAGCCGCAGTAGTGTTTTACGGTAAAAATGATTGCAATTTTTGTGGAAAATATTCGACCAGTTAAAAATTGCTGTTCCTTCAATCCCCAAGAATCATTTTCCGGCCGATGTTATATTTGCACTACGCCGAGCTACTTTAGATTATACACGCCTTTTTTCACTCAGACGTAAAAATAGACATCTTAGAAAACGACCAAAATAGCTTTCAAAGAGCTTTATACTCAGTTTGGCTGAAGGGGATAAGCACTGTGGGCTAATGAAAGTCATGTCTGATCTATCGTGTCGGGAAGCACTGTGGCCTAATGTACGTTTTGTCTCTATCGTCATGATCGTGCCGAACATTACCGCTCTGCTCCAAGCCCCTCCAGGATTATAAATCCATGGGTACCAGAAACTGTTAGAGGCGGAGAGGGGGGAGAGGGGCTAATTTGTAATGCACTTAGCACCTCATCCGAGAGCTAAAATACGGCAAGGTCGTGTTAGAGCCTAGTGGCCCATCAGGCCGGAGGCTATACCGGTTTCAGCAGCATGAAGCGACTACGAGTATTTCTACTCCCCCTTGGATGGGATGCTAGTCCATCACAGGGTTTATATCCGCCAGCACACAGCATTTAATTCGCTGGTACCCATTTATACACCTTGGTGGAGAGAAGCACCACCCCCCTCCCTCTCCATGCACCCTGGATGGGTTGCTAGTCCATTGCAGGTTTACTCCCCCCCCTCCCCCCTACTTTCAGCATTATTTCGTCCGGTTGCCAATTACGACATGGAGACAGGCACTGGAGAGTAAAATGTCTTGCCCCGAGGAAGAACACAGCACAATGAACCCGACCAGGGCTCGAACCCGGCCCGCTCGACCTGGAACCCAGCTAACTAACACATGAGGTTACCGTGCCTCCTAGGCACAGTAGCTATTAGCAATAATTTTAGTTCCTTCATGTTACGGAGAAAATAACGATAATAAAGAAGTCAAAGAAAGGTTTATCACACGCTGATATAGGTAGGTTTTTTGTATTGGTCTTTAAAGGGGCTTTGTCATGGCTTTTCACAGAGTTTCGAACAGCCAAAATTTATAATTGCATTGAAATGTTAAGAGACGGTCTCTGTAATTTCGGTCTGGTCGATCTGGCTTGAAAAATAGATTTCGCTTCTTTTTTTTTTTTTTGAAAAATGTTTATTTCAATAGAGAAAAAAATATACATAAATGTCGTATTTCGCTTATTTCTTGTGTGCTGCAAGACTTTCATGTACTTATAATAAAACCGCAATGCGCTTGACCAGATCATTTATTTTTTTCGAGTTTTTAAGGATTTTCGGTTCACCTAAACAAGCGCCCGTAACAACCACTGTCAGGGCTTAAATTTACCACAACTTTCAAGATGAATTTAACAAAAACGAATAACTTCTATACCAAACAAACACCACAACCAGTTATATTATGTCTCTTTGATTTATCACACCGACTTTCATGAACATTGAGTTCAAATCAAGCCAGCAGCAGGACATTAACGACACTCCTATCACACACCTTGATGAAACACGCGAAAACGGATCAGATTCAAACTTTATGTTTGAAAAAGTGAGACGGTCTATTTGAATCAAACCAACGCAGCCAAAAAGTTGATACATAAGACAATGTCACTACAGAAAGAAACCTTGTGGTCTCGTCTTATTGAATTATTTATAGCTGTGCAAACTTGCCAAATTTCGACGATCTTCATGTTCGCCGCCATTTTGAGGTACTCGTCAGGACGAAGCGTTTCATCAACTTGCCTGACAGATGTATCTAAAACCATCAGAAATAAAGAAAAAGTCAATATAATGTATTACAGTTCAAATGAAAGAGTTAAAATCGTGTTTATAAACGAAAACTCGACCTACGTTTCAACCATTTCTGGAGATCTAAGATAGGTCATCATTGTTCGAATTTCACTCAGAAGTACCCAACGAAGGTCATTATCAAAATCCATTCATTAGTGGCCTACATGATAAATGGGCATGCGCAAAGGCATTTTCAGTTAATTTTTAACTACCGTGGGAAAAAAATATCCGCTCTTCAGAGCCAGCTAGCAATTATTTAATAGCCGTTTTCGCCAGCCAGCATCCATAATGTTCTGACTTTTTCCCAGCCAGGAACATTTTTGTACCCTTTTTTGCCAGCAATGTTTGTTTTTGTCCTGGTTTCCCAGCCAGGAACATTTATTCACCTTTTCCTGCCAGGTATGTTAATTTTCTGTCCTCTTTTGCCAGCCAGTAGTTTTACTCGAAAAAAGTGGTTTGTGCCCTTAAACAGAAAATTCCGGAAAATTACTTTATGAAAATAGTGTTTTTTTACTTGTTTTTGTCTAAGACAAAATATTTTGTTTACTTTATAACTAAAAATGGACTTGTCACTTACCTCAAGATTAAAACTGATGAACACATCAATAAATCTGAACGCGAATGCAGCTTGAACTATTTCAGCACAAATCCTTTTGTCGATTTTTTATAGAAAATGTCAGCTAAACAGGTTGAATTCTAAACAAAACATTTTTAGAACTCATTGTCTTTTCAGATGTAAATGCCATTTATATCATCAATATAAAAGACATAATTTATCCATTAATTCTATTTGATAGACGGGATGTGTGTCTCATCTTTGTTGTTGATGTTTTAGAAAAAATCTTAAAACTAACGGACATAATTATTTTGTTTCTCATCGGAGTATGAGTCACAAAAACCAATGCAAGCACTGCTCACATGAGCGGTATTCTGCAACCATGGCGACAAGCACAAAATAATTATCGCGTCGAAACGACTTCGAAAGTTCTTCTCATCTTTGTTGTTGATGTTTTAGAAAAATCTTAAAACTAACGGCCATAATTATTTTGTTTCTCATCGGAGTATGAGTCACAAAAACCAATGCAAGCACTGCTCACATGAGCGGTATTCTGAAACCATGGCGACAAGCACAAAATAATTATCGCGTCGAAACGAGTACGAAAATTCTTCTCATCTTTGTAGTTGATGTTTTAGAAAACTCTTAAATTTAACGGCCGTAATTGTTTTGTTTCTCATCGGAGTATGAGTCACAAATAGATGCGGTATTCTGCAAACATGGCGACAAGCACAAAATACTTAGGCAATTCGATTATACCAGTCCCGTCATGGGGATGTTCAGAAAACGGAAATGAACGAATCATTTGGCTGAAAATGCTTCAAAGGGAAATAAATTGAACAAACTGCAATTATTGTGTTTCTCATCGGAGTATGAATCACAAAAAATGTTTCTGGCAGAAGCAACATGAAAATAATGTTGTAAAAAATGATTTACGAAACCGGAAATAAATAATTAATTGCCAGATATCCGATCATGTTTAGACAATTTTTCGTGGGATCGTTTTCTCGACTCCTTATCATGCTTATAGTTTTAACGTCTCTCATGACCTTCTGACCTGAACACAAGATTATACTTTGCCAGAAAGTAACTGACACAAAGACCATTATGAAAGGTTACGTGCATCAAGAAACAGATCAGAAATGATCCAGAGGTTATCTACCCTTGCATCAAGAGCCCGGTCAAAAACCCGGCCAGCCTGGCAAAGCCTGGCCAGGCCGGGCTTTCCGGGTTTTAGGCCGAGCTTACCAGGAAAGTGAGGGCCTGGTAAAGCCTGGCTAGGCTGGCCATAGCCAAGCTTTTGCGGTAACCCTGGCCACAAAAGCCTGGTTAGCCTGGCCATAGCCAAACTTTTGCAGTAACCCTGGCCACAAAAGCCTGGCTAGCCTGGCCATAGCCAAGCTTTTGTGGTAACCCTGGCCACAAAAGTCTGGCTTTTCTTGACATGTTATTTACAATAATAGGCCAGACTTTGTTGGCAACCCTCGGCCAAAAAGACTGGCTTCCTTCGTGCCAGGCTATTTCTTTCTTTCTTTCCAGTCTGCAAAAGCCAAGCATTTTTGGGTGTATTGCCCTGGAAAGACGAGCCTTGTCATCTCTTAAAGTCAAAAATCATTTATAAATTGTGATTTCTTTCCATCGGAAAGCATACAATTCCATTTGAAAGTTAAATCATCAACTGTATTTGAAGTTAAAATTGATACTTGGAAGCAGGAATGTTCGTAAAATCTTAATACAAAAATAATTTATTTGCATTTTATTGAAATGTTAACATGTTGTTCATAATTTTTCAGGTGACTAACCGAAAACTTTGAATAAAATCAGAATTAATGTAAAACATCTTGTACTCGGTGGTGTAGTGTTGCATTCTACTTGTGTACTTAAATCGTTCGTTTAGTGTAGTGCCATGCAGTCTAACTGAACATTTCATATCCAAATTCTGCAGGATTTCAGTTGTGCTAATATTCTACCAATTCCCTAAATGCGACATAAATTCAGCTTTCTGGGAATATTCCAAGGAATTCTTGGGATTTCTAGAATTCAAATTTCTAAAAGTAAATAATGAGCATTCTGCAACAAAAGCATATTTGCTTACTAAGGTTACTTGATAACAAAGAATTTTACAACACTGATAAGGATAATCTTTCGGTAGGAAAACGAGCAATTCGCTCGATGTTTTCCTACCGAAGAGTCCATTTTGCATTCTCACCTCAGTATCTTCTGCACCGTAAATGAAATAAGACTTTGGAGATAAACTGACCACCTGATATGTGTTTCATTCTGACCATTTATTTCTTTTTAGCCTCGACAACTTCGCCAGAATGCGATCGCAAAGAACAGAAACCGACAGAAACCTTCTTGCTTGATTCTGATCGATCACCTTGCGACCGCGCCTCCATTATTATTGAGACCGCAGTTAAACTCTCCAGCGGAATTCGTCGAGAAACCAATCATGTTACGCAAATTATCCCACGTGACTATTGGCATGTTGTTTCGTTGTTCATTCTCCTTTTGGCGCCGTTGTTTTGAATTCTGCTGCTGTTGATGGGCTCGTGAGATTGTTTTGTATTCTAAACGATTCTAAACTGGAGAGTCAGTAATTGTGTTTCGCCTACAGTAATTACAGAGAACAGATTGTGCTTTGTTAAAGGCGAACAGTTCTAAAGTTTGCGATTCTTGGAGCTGATCAAAGACCTTGTTTCTAAAATATACAACGTCATGACACAGTGGGGGAAGCCGTTTTCAAAGTGCTTCGCGCTCGGTGAGTACGAACTTAAAGCTTACAATTATTTCTCCAAAAAAAAAACAGCTGGACTTTCATGGAACTGGAGGCTTGACTTTTAAAGAAGCAAAACACTTTATTTGCACGACAGCGTTGCATATGTTTGGCAGCATTCTTAACGAATGTCACTAAATTCGACCCGAGTGTGATGTCAATTACAACAGTCTTCATTTTATAATTTCGTTCAGGAGTAATTACATGTAATATAACCGAATTCAAATTGACTCCAAGCAGCTGATAGGCTTCACCAGGGTGTAAATTATAAGACTGTTGTGTATTGTGGATTTTTTTTTTGTGTAAATTTCCCAGAACAGACTTACATGTATCCGACATTTTCTTGTTGCCGCTCAGATCTTGTAAGCTGACTGTAACCTATTACTGTTCACGTGCAATAAAGTTCATGAGCACAAGTAATAACAATACCAAATCAACACAGTTACTAAAATACCAAGAGGTTAATCGGGAATACATTTAATTTTTTTTTACAGGCAAAAGAAGAACAAGGAAACCTAAACTGACAAGCCAAACTGTAAAAAGGGCAGAACTTTTTCATGTACATCTCATCAGCCAGCAGCTAAGTCTGTTTTTCCTTGTCTGAGTCAGAAAACATAATAGCCACAGTTTTCAAGTGATGAATTTAAATGTCAACGAAAGGCATCTGTTAATAAAAAAATTCAAACTGTTCTGAATGGCTGTGTGTTTCTATGTATACAAACCGTCCCTTCAGACTGTCAGTTGTAAATTGCATTCCATTTATTAATTTTGAAATTTATGTTCCTGTTTTTATAATAACAATTTTTTTTAAATTTTGCTTTTTTAATAACCAATTAAGTTCTGATTACATTCAATGTGCTCGTTATATGCATTATGTACTGAATGTGTATTCCAATTTTCTATAAATATTACGGTAAAGTCAGAAAAAGATTGTAAATTAAGCACATGTTAAATTTCTTGGTTAGCATACGTATATTCCTTGGCCAGTCTGGCCAAAGCCTGGCTTTCAGGCCAAGCCTTGACCCTGGTTTCCCTGGTCTGGCCAGGCCGGGCTGGCCCAGTGGCCCCGGCTTCCCCGGTTTTTTTATCCCCTGGCCAGCCTGGCCAAAGCTCGGCTTATGGCCGGGCTCACCCCGGCTTTCAGACCAGGCTTTGACCCCGGTTTTCCCCGGTCTGGCCGGGTTCCTGATGCAAGGGTAGCACACGCGCGCCTGAATTTAAATCTTTAAAGGCTGGTTTTCACTAGCGCATAAACATAAGCACAAACACTGGCATAAGAAAGTGAGAACACCCACGGCATAAGCATAACATAAGCACAAGAAGAACGAACAATGTTCGTTCTTCTTGTGCTTATGTTATGCTTATGTTGTGCTTATGTCGTAGTGCGAACGCGAGTGAAATAAGCATAAGGGTTATAATCCGCCATCTTGATTGTAGTTGAGGAAAGCTGGTATCGAGGAATTTTGTTGTTACTGCGCCTGCGTATGCTCTAATGCTTATGTCCTGGTGTTCTCACTTGCTTCTTAATTTCTTATGCTTATGCTTATGCTTATGCTTATGCGCTAGTGAAAACCAGCCTTAAACTGTGCCGTCCGTTTACCGTTACAGTTGCAAAATAAAATGCGGGCTTTTATTCGTTGATCTATTTTTGTAATTATATCAGGTCAATGCCTTATGGATCAAAATGATCTGCTAATATCTTTTCGAGGTCGAATGAATGGTCTCTTTTCATTTCCGATTTTGTTTCGTTCGGATTCAGCGAACAATGAAAATACGTGTTCATGAATGGTATCCTCCAGCTAACGAAAACCTCGTCGAATGGTATTATTCTCATGCAGGTGAGAGCTACACAAAAGACTATTTACACTGTACTTACAATTTGAGGCAGCTGCATAAAATATACCGTAATACACCACCTGAATGACCTTGAATAACGCGTGTTTTTTACATCCCATCGTCCCGGCCAGCTGAAAAGTTGAACACGATATTTACATCAAACGCCGCTCAAACTGCTTAAGGCTTCTTAATCGACAGAGAAAAGGGACCACTCGATACTCACCAAGAACTTTTTCGGTCAAGCTGGTTATCCTCTGCGTAGTTATTCCATAAAACGCTGGCTAGAAAGCCACACATTCGCTTTGGGCCGAGCGCGCTGTTCAACTGACTCTAAATCGTTCATATGCTCGTATTACATACAGAAAAGAAAACAGATCTGTTTTGCCTCTTCAGTGACAGCAGAAAAACAATAGAAATAAAGTTAACAATTACATTTTATTGCTTACAAATGCAAGTTAGTCAGTTATTAAGGTTACCGTATACCTTTGGGGGTGTCTCGGGTCTAAACGATATAACGCGGTCGGAATAAATTGTAGACAGCTAAAACCCTATATCAAATTAAAGCTTATTGACCTGGCTTTCAATCTATAAAAAACATTTTGTAGTAGAATGAAATGTCAATCTTTTAGGAACCTCGAAACACGAGCGCCTGAGTCGCCTTTTGAAGGCTACAAGTCAAAGCGAATTTTGTATTTCGCTAATTTGATTTGTTCTTTGGTTTCCGGACCCCAAGCGCTAAGAAAATGTGTCGGCGTTTTGTCATATTCAATTGCAATAAAAAGATACAAGACATTTCGCAAATAGGGCTAAAACAAACAGGAGTGATCATACAAAAATCGCTCCAGTAGAAAAAGTATACAAAAATAAAAAAATCGCCGACACGTTTTTGTTCTTAACATGTTAAACTAGCTGCTCGCCAAATTTGACGTAGAAGGGGCAAATTCCTTTGGAGTTGTAGCTCTTTAAAGTGTCGCGTTCAAAGCGAAAAATTTATTTCAGAAAACAGCGCTTAAAAAATATCTTGCAATGCAAACAAACGCCGCCCACATGAAGCTTGCAACACCTTCTCGAATAACAAGGCCAATCAGTGCGCGAGAATGGCGGCTTTCGTGATACTTCCCAGGGTGTTACTAATACCGGGAACGGGGAACGGGGAACGGGGAACCGGGAACGGGAGTCTGGGAACGACTGTACAGCGGTAATCCGTATAAGAATTCAAAATGGCGGACGAAATCACGGAAAAGGGTCTGGAAACTAATTCTGAACACTCGATCAGCAGGATAGGTTTAGGATTTATTGAATGGTTTTACATGATTTTAACTTGAACGTTGGCTATTGGATCAGTTTCTCTTGGATGTGATTGATGCAGCGTAAACAGTGGTCTTAATGTGACTCAAGACAGCAAGGGACCGCCAACAATAGTGCTGCCAACGTAGAGATCCCAGCCGGAAATATGAAGGAACATAGCAAACACGAACAACGTGATGTGCCAGCGCGTGATTGTGTAGATTAAATGAAATGAAGAACATTGTCCAAGAAGGAAAATGTTATTTACGACAAAGAAAAGTAATTTCAACCTGGGTTCCGGTTGGTAAACTTTGTATCCTTCGTATTTTACCATGTTCTTCAGGGCGTTCCAAAGAAGACAATTGACTAAAATGAAGCATTTAAAAGTTCTGTCCATGTTTCATTTCTATACTGTTTACTATTTTCTTCGATACAAATATATAATGTAACTTGTATTTCCTAATGTTACTTTGCGTTAATCTGTTGGGTTATTAGGAAGCAAATTTGTATTCGCACAAACAAGATAATCTGCTAACGTTGTTCAATGGTAATTATTAGCTAGTTAAGCAGATCTTCACACTGAAGTATTTGAATAAATTTGCTTTTTATTTAGTTTCCTATACGACTGCCTTATTTAACTCTGTTAACTCTGCCTTATTTGTGTAAGCACCATCCATTATCGCCATCCCTGACAACGATGTTGGGCTCTACACTTCATACGCTTAAAAAAGCATATCTTCTAATTACACTGCAAAAGGCAACCTAACGTTAAAAATAATCTAATTAAGTAACAGTAAACATTTACTTTTATCAGTAAGCTACATATTTACTCTATTTCCGTGTTTTCGTCCGCCATTTTGAATTCTCATAAGGATTACCGCTGTACACTCGTTCCCAGACTCCCGTTCCCGGTTCCCCGTTCCCCGTTCCCCGTTCCCGGTATCAGTAACACCCTCATAGTCTGCACTCCCTCTGCAGTCTGCAAATGTCAGACACCGCGTAATTTGCATACACAAGCAAACAAACTCATGCTTCGATTGAAATTGTAATCGTTCGAACTGCTTATTCTCCTTGCCTTTCTGGAATCAACTGTTTGTTTGCTTCAGTTCTCGCTTTGATCGAAGCTTATCGACAACGAGTTCACGATTACTTGCTATTGAGTTTCATTTCCTCGCTCTACAGTAGTTTCAGGCAAGGTCGAACTGGCGATACTAAGTAAATAAACTTTATGGTGACAGAAATTTGGTCTTTCAATTTCAAGATCTTCTGTGATTGTAAAAGTGGATGAAACTGAACCTTTTACAGATCTTTACGGAAATTCAATTTTTACGAAGCCAACAGATGTTTACGTCTTGCTGAACATAGAAGTTTTGTACCTTTTAGTTTTATTGTGTTTTATTCCGACGGTTTATTTTTAACTTTTAAGAGTTCAGTTAGCCGCGGAAGAACCTGTTTTTTTTCTTATCGCCAGTTCACTCCATAATAGAATGCTCCTGTGAACCGTTCTGCAACTGGAAGCCAATAGAACATGCATCAAACTAATCAAAAGATGACAAAAACTTAGTCGGGTACGTGGCTACGGTTCGAGGCGCTTGACTTTTAAAATAAAAACCGCACCTTCTAAAATGTTCCTCGAGGCAATCTTTGCAAAATCTATGGCCACATTTCGTCTGAACAGGCTCCTTCTGCGGCAATTGACAGATTAAACAGAGAACCTCATCTTCAACTGCATTCACAAAGTCCTCGTCATAACCCGAAGGCTGCCAATTCCTTGTAGCCTCCGCCATTCTGGAAAGCACTCGAACATGTCGAAAGTGAAAGCTTCGTGGGTTCAAAGAACCGTGCCAAAAAAAGGTTCAGACGCAGACGCATATATTATCACACTAGGATAGTTAACCCTTCAGCTGCCCCCGCTGTTATTCTTTCTTTTTTTTTTTTCTCAGCGCATCCGTTACTACAGTCAATTCTTTTGCTTGATATTATTTTTGGCTCTTCCATTTTCTAAATTGATTTAAAATCAGTTTTCTGTTTGGAACAATCTTGCGATAATTCAAAAGAAAACAATATTTTTTTCCTGTTATGCTCACAAAGAAGCACGTGGTTTCTCGATCGGCCTTCTCTTTTTCAAGATCATGGGACGAGGACGTGCCATTTAAAACAAATTTCCAGGATGAATTGATGAAGCCAAGTAGATAAGCAAAACAAAGCCAAATTATGCAAAAATTCTGAAAGATTAATGATCACGTAAATTTAATTACACGAACGCGTACCCAACTTTTAGTAAAAGCCAAACGTTTTAAAACTACAAATTGCAATTGAGACCAACTGTTTTCAGATTTTTTGTTTCAACAAAAGACTGGGAACTCAAGCAACTCTTTCCTCCTTGACAAGTCGCAGTTACAAATAGAAGAAGACTAATCGAGTCTTTTATCCGTTAAGTAAGGCCTGGCCAAACTAGGAAACATTGTTGCCGAAAGATTGTTGCTTGTCATGTTTCCTGGGTGGCTAAATTAGCGGGAAATAAGAAAAATGTTCTGCTGCCCGAGTGGCTAAACTAGGAAACAGTGTTCCGGGAACCAAGTGTCACGCATGCGGGTAAACTAGGCAACATTTTTCCATGATGGCTAAACTGGGCAACATATATTTCGGAAGCAAAATTTGTTTCCTGGAAACAAAAATGTTTTTGACTTAAAGCAGAAACATTTTTTTGTTGCCGTGAAGCAAAATTTGTTTCCGCGACATATGTTTCTCGCGTGGCTAAACTGGGAAACATTTGCGTCCGCAACAATGTTTCGGCGGCAACAATGTTTCCTAGTTTAGCCAGGCATGAAGTTTGTATTTGGCAGGTCGCGCTTCAGTGGACTAAGTCTTGCTTGTCTTTAATCACGGACAAATTTGTAGATATGTTCAAGATGGCTCTTGAACAAATAATCTTTCGTCTTCGAGACCTTGTGAAATAAAGAGAACAAATTTTCTCTCCGACCATAATTAAAACAGGGAAGTGGTAATTATGAAGCCAGGCAAACATAAAAGCAGCAAACAAAGAGGCCAAGATTTATGTTGGAAGTTCCACAACCGTGCGCATCTTTTGTTTTGCGCTCATACACTATGCATGAATTACGTACTTGCAATGTTCCTATTGGTCAGCTGAATGAACACACGTATTAAACCACCTATTGTATTTTGTCAGGTTTTGTGCACGGTCAACCCCCAAAATAGCGAACAAAAACATACAAAAAAGAACTTTGTCGTGCTACATAACCATTTCTCTCTATAAAATATGTTCCGACGTTGTCGCGTGCGTACTTGTTCATGCTGATGAGTTGTCATCATTATCCAATCACCAGGCAGAAATTCTCTCATCTTACGTCATCATTGACCAATCACCGTACAGGCATTTATCATACATCCCGACACCCACTTGCGGGCCGAACATTCTGCACAACTCCTGATACCACTTTGCGCGCGCACTTTGGGCAAATCGAGATTTTCTTTACATACGGACTTTACTACGTGGGGATTTCAAGGATGCCTCCTCGGGTTTTGGCCTGTGAAAACTCAGCGGGGGCAATTATGCAAGGCGCACGACATCAGACCACCATCCGTGAGACAGGGCAATTTATGTTGCATTGTTTCCGGCATGCTGCTAATGAAATGTGCCCGCACGCGACAGAGGGTAATGCCTATTTTTAATTCTTAATTGTAAATAATGGATTTTTAAATTGAATTTATAATTGTATATTTTTCACATATTTTAACTTCTATTAGTTTTAGTTTGTAATTCGAGGGCCGCGCGTTTATTAGTTTTTGCTAATGTTTTGCTAATGTTTGCCGTAACCCTCTTTTAAATAAAGTTGATTATATTATTATTATTATTATTATTATTATTATTATTATTATTATTATTATTATTATTATTATTATTATTATTATTATACACAGGGAAGGCTTTATAGTCTTATAACCCCAATAGCCCAATTTCGATATTTTAAAATTCAATCTAAAACAATAGATATCACTATTATTACATAGGTCAAACTCAGCTAAACTTGCGTAATCCCCATAATTAGCTGATACTGTGTGACTGTCTCACGTAAGTTATTCGCTCATGTTAGTACACTGAGTCCCCGGGGAGGGAGGGTGTGCTCGGGATTTCAAGTGACGGGAATGACAAAAGAATTTTTTGGGGTTTGAAATTTTGAATTGTGGGATTTTTTTGGGTAGGAAAATTCGGCAAGTAATTTCTTTTCACTCCAGACCACTCCTACCCCCTCCTACCCCCCCCCCCCCCCCCCCCCCCAACAGCAACCGCAACCGCAACCGAAACCAGGAAACAAAAAGAAATCAAACAACAGCTAACATCAGTTTTGGCATTTCCGCATAGCCCGTGGAGGCAGCCGGCTCGCTCGGCTCGTCGAGTTGCTTTGACGAGCTCAAAGACGTCTGCGCAGGAGGCTGTATCTACAAATAACTACGAGTTATTGAATTATTATAAACTATCAACCAGATATGGGACAATGCCAGCAAAGCAAACTTTATACGATCTTGAGTGCTTCCTGATTAGCAATCAATTAATGTTAGCAAGAAGAAAAAAATATAGAAACTGGAAGCCAGAACAAATAAACCACCAAGAAAACGTATTTTTCCAAATTCTCTCCAAAATTCTCCAGATTTCTTTAATATTCTTAGAAAGTCCGCGAATGCATCGTAAGTTCCGGATGAAGTCTTGTCTTCGCTTTCTCACCTATGAGTTCTCGCGCTCTGATTGGCTGGGTTGTTCTATTCTAGAGGTTTTATTGTTCACATGCGCAGTAAGCTACACGTGAAGCTGATTGGAAGTACTGTACAGGCCCGCAAATGATGCCCGGACCGCAAATGATCCCCAAAGTGAACCGCAAATGATCCCAGAATCGGAAATGATCCCCAAATTGGACCGCAAATAATCCCAGGACCAGAAATATTAGCCGTCTCATAAAGGATAGAAAAGTGTGGACTCACGAATTTGGACAATGGATCTGAAAATTGCATAATTCACAGCGATCTTAACACACCAGTTATCATAAGTAACGCCAGCAAAATGTACAGTATTTGAACGATTTGAATCTAAATTTCCCGACTTTAAAAATGATACCCAAGCGTCAGGGAATACAATGACACTGTTACATCGAAGGGCTTTAATTATCAACCGATTAATCATTCATATCAAGAAATAAAGTTTTAATGGTCTGACCAAAAACGTTAATAAAACAGATCTTCGTAATAAATAACCCAAAAGTCCAAAACTGAGTTTTTATCAATCAATATCGCCATCTTTTGAGTGATACACACACACATGGCAACGGGAGAACATAAGAATTTCAACTGCAAGAATATTAGAGAGCGGATGTTTAGACGTGACCGCAATATGGACCAACCAAAATTTGTCACGGAAGAAATGCCTGTGGTTCCAAACGCACACGCGTGATACACTCTTCTTTTTATAACAACAGCTAATTTTGGGGCTTAGACTGTGCATTCTTATTTTTTTTACGATTTGAGACTTACCTTCATTCCGATTACAATCAATGCGGATGTGACTAGGCCAGGAAACGTATCAATCAGTATCAAAGAGCATTGTTAGCCGAATGTGGTGTATCAAGCTGCTCGAGCTCTTGGCAGGCTTGTGTGGCCTTCATTGACTTAATTATACTGTTACACCACAGTTTTGCATTTCAGTATTTATACTGCTCATTTCATGAAGAAATTAACAAATTAAAAATGTGTCATTATCTCCGCATGCAATTTGGGGATCATTTGCAAGCCGGGATCATTTGTGGGCCTGTACAGTACCGCTTTTTTATAGAATTCTATTTGCAAGGTCTATGGCCTAAAATTCTCGCTATATAGGAAGTGCTAAAAATACAAACGATAATACCCGAGCTAAATGCATCATCTCATGCACCCTCGAGGAAACAGCAAGTGAGAGACGAGGGTGGCGTTTTCATATGACGACACAGCAGCGATACTGATGTTCCAAAACAAAGAAACGGCGGCCCTATTGGCGTACTAAGCCATTCCTCCGGGAATTAAACTCTTTTTGTATGCAACAAAAGTCTTTTGTTTTAGCAAACCAATTAATGGCTGATGGTCACGTAAGTGAAAACGCTCTATGTCGGCGCTGGGTTCTGCGTGAAATTTTTTTTATTCAAGTTTAAGTGTACAAACGGGGGGAGGGTGGGCTCAAGAAAGATCTACTGAAAAGAAGCGAACGGAAAGAGAAACCAACTGAGTCGATAGAAAGCTTTTAAACAAACGGTCACAAAACTCATCCGTTACTATAACATTGACTAGCAAAGTAGGTTTAGATTGAATTACTTAGCTGGTTATCAACTGGAAATTAATAAAGTTAAAGAAACCGCCGCCGCCGTCCGTAGTGAATTTGGGAAAGCTGAGGACACTAGCGTTACACCTTTGTCAGAGTAAAATGCTGCCATATTTAACGCATGTGCAGTCTATGGTAATCTGTGACGTCACTACCTGAATTCACACAAGGCCACCGTTTTGAAATGCCACGAGACAAAGCCGAACTGTGTTAACGAAACAAATGAGATACTACTTGCGCTCTGATTGGCGTTTTCTTCGAGGAAGAGCGAAAACCCGAAACGTCAGCTGAAATAGTCAAAAACGAGATTAAACATATTTTTTTTCTAGTTTCATGTACTAATGCTTTACTGTACTAATGCTACTCTCCAATGAAATCAATGATGCCCATCTAACATCTCTACTCCTAGTCGTGTGTTGTCCTCATGTCAAAACGGTCAGAACGATCGTAAAGCTCCAGTTCCACCTCGAAACCGTCGCCGAAACGAAATAAACTCAGAAGCGAAGAAATGGAAGACGACCAACACAGTAACACACACATCTCGATGGACATGCTCTTCGACAAATTGAACGCTATAGAGTCACCTGCGAATTCAAAGAAGAAATCAACGGCATTAAATCGACGCTGATCGAAGTAGAAAAATCCTTAAACAATGCCTGGGCCACCATCGAGGACATCAAGCAGGAAGCCAAAGCATTGAAAGATTTAAAGAGCACCCACCAAAAAATGTTGGACGAGCAAGCTGCTCAAATGGAAAGTCTAAAGGCTGATTTGAGTAAACTTCAAGCCGAAAATAATTACCTTCAACCGGCCCTGAAAGAGACACAAGAGAGCCTTATTGCTCTAGAGAATTACACTCGACGTGAAAATTTACGGTTCATGAACATTCCCGAGACAAACAATGAAATTTGCAAGGATATTATTTATGATATTATTGAGAACGATCTCAAAATCAACGCCGATGATATTAGATTCCACGCTGTCCACCGCGTCGGGAAACCACCAAGTAATGAAACAAATGCTTCACGCCCTCGCCCGATCATAGCAAGATTCGTCATAAGAGAAGATAGGGATGCTGTTTTTTCGGTCAAGAATCGATTTAAATCCTCTACCAGATACAAGGAGGCCTACATAACCCAAGACTTCGCAAGAGCAATCCAAAGAGAAAGGAAAACACTCATTAAAGCTATGTTTGCAGCCAAGAAAGCAGGTCGAGAAGCAAAGGTTGTCAACAGAATTCTCTTTATCGACAACAACGTATACGACATTTCTAGCATTCCAGCCGAGTTTCAGGAATCTACTGCCTAAGATGTTGTCTAACTCAAGGCATCTATTGTTGATAAACATCCAGCAAAACGGAGCCTGAACGGTTGGCTTTGTCTCGGCTCTCAGTTTTAAGTTAAGTAGTAAAATTTCTTCTACAATTATGTGTTTATTCTCCACTAGGCCAATGTGCACTTTCTTACTTGTGTATTTGTGTAGGATTTCTAGTAGTTTTCTGTGTTCTATGTTATTTAACGTTTATACCATAACTTCTGTACATGAACGTGCTCTTAAAAAAAATAGATTACGATCATCTTTTCTTATTAACGTTAACGCACATACAATGAATATGCATTCACTTATTTCCTCTAGCTCGCATACACTAAAATTTTCTTTGCGGTCGATGAACAGCACGGTTCGCCCTTGGTCGACTATGCATGGTACACCTTGTTTACATCTTTAATGGCAGAAAATATGAACGCAACGAACGATTTAAACCTAAAATGCCTGTCTCTAAATGTAAGAGGTCTAAACAAAACATTCAAACGCCGGTTAGTTTTTCGGTGGCTACACAAACAAAAACAACAGTTTATCTTTCTGCAAGAATGCTATATTGTACAAATTTATGCACATCTCAGTGGAGAAATGAATGGGGAGGTAATGTGTTTTTCAGTCATGGCACAAACCACAGTAAAGGCGTGATGATCTTAATTAACCCCTCGCTAGAGTGTAAAATCGAAAGAGTTATTTCTGATAAGAATGGCAGGTTCATTATCCTTAAGCTTTCACTTGATCAACAGTCTATTGTTCTTGTCAATATTTACGCTCCAAATGACATTAATCAGGAAATAACGTTTTTCTCAAAACTAAACCAGCTGTTGCAAGAATTCGCTCAAGAAAATATAATAATAGGAGGCGATTTTAATTGCGCGCGTTCTTCAAAGGACAAAATGGGTGGCAAACCTGTCACTAAAAAAGCTTCCGTCATAAAGAGTATTGAAACGCTTTGTGAGTCTTACAAGTTACGGGACATCTGGCGAAATCTAAATCCTGAACTCTCTCGTTTTACTTGGAGAAACAAATCACTAAAAGTACAATGCCGGTTAGACTATTTCCTTATCTCAGACGAACTCAGCAATCTAACTAAAATGTGTGACATTCTACTTGCACCTGAAAGCGACCATTCAGCAATATCTTTTCACATTCAATCAGAAGCCTTAGCTCAAAGAAAAGGTCCCGGGTTTTGGAAGTTTAATACCGCGCTCCTTCAGGATGAATCCTACATTGACACCTTACGAATAAATATCCCTGAATTTAAATCAAAATACTCTGGTTTAGTTGATTCAACCTTAAGGTGGGACCTTATTAAGATGGAAATTAGGGGCTTCACGGTAAAATATTCCAAACGAAAAGCTAAAGCATTTAGAGATAGAGAAATTGCGCTGCAAGAAAAAATCAACGCCCTGCAGGCACAAGCTGAAAAGCACCCTCACAATAGAAGCATAATAATTGAACTTCAAGCAGAAAAATCGCGGCTTAAAAGAATCCTGACTCACAAGACAAAAGCAGCTATTAGGAGCAAAGTGAGATGGCACGAGCAAGGTGAGCGAAATACGAATTACTTCTACGGTCTAGAGAAAAGAAATTATAACAATAAAACAGTAACAAGGTTAAAAATTGGCGAAAATATTTTTACTAGTTATCAATTCGAAATTCTGGATAGAGAAAAACTTTTTTATGAGTTTCTATATAAAACAAAAAATGTAAACCCAGAAAAATTTGAAAATTCGATTTTTTTTAACCCAGAAAACATAACAACACTTACCGAAGATGAGAAAACATCTTGCGAGGGACAAGTCACCGAAGATGAATGTTACGAAGCTCTTAAAAATTTCGAATCACGAAAAACGCCAGGCACGGACGGTTTCCCAGCAGAATTCTACCGCTTCTTTTGGCCCGAAATCAGCAAAGAAATGACAGACAGCTTCAATTATGCCTTTCAATCTGGAATGCTCTCTATAACTCAAAGAAGGGGAGTCATCTCACTCATTCCCAAAAAAAAGCAAGGACAAAACGTCTTTAGAGAACCTAAGGCCGATATCTCTGTTAAACGTGGACTACAAAATACTCACTAAAACCATAGCAAAAAGAATTGAGAAGGTGCTACCCAATATCATAAACGTTGACCAAACTTGTTATGTCAAAGGTCGTTACATCGGCGAAAACATCCGCCTAATACAAGACGTACTGCATTTCACAAATTTAACAAAGCAAAAAGGAATAGCTATTTTCCTTGACTTCAAAAAAGCTTTCGACTCGATTGAATGGCCCTACCTCAACGCCGCTCTGGAACTTTTTAACTTTGGACCGGACATTTCGAGTTGGATCAAAATATTTTACAAAGATGTCTCTAGTTGCGTCATTAATAATGGCCATGCTTCTACTTTCTTTCCCCTACAAAGAGGGGTTCGTCAGGAATGTCCCCTATCAGGAATACTCTTCGTCTTGGGAATAGAACTCAGTTCGCAAGAGCTTTGAAAAACAAATCATCTGTGAAAGGTATTGAAGTTAACAACCACGAAATAAAAATTGCTCAGTATGCTGATGACACTACTGTTTTTGTTCGTGACAGAGAATCGGTTTTAGAGCTGCTTAACTTACTCGAAGAATTTAGTTCTCTTTCCGGATTAGAAATTAATACGTCTAAGACTGAGGCATTGTGGTTAGGCCAGTGGAAGGACAACCAAGACACCCCCTTTGGTTTTAAGTGGCCAAAAGATCCAATACTTTCTCTAGCTGTTTTTTTCTCGCACAACCAAACTGATGCAGATGAGCTTAACTTCGATGCCAAAATACGAGATTTAGAGAAATCACTCCAAATGTGGCAGAGAAGAAAACTGATGCTGTATGGGAAGATAAATATAGTTAAAACGTTAGGCCTTTCTAAATTGATTTTTAATGCATCTGTTTTACATATCCCGCACCACTATATTGAAAAAATCAATAAAATAACGTTGAACTTTATTTGGGACAGCAAACCTCCAAAAATCAAAAGAAAGACTATAATTAGCGAAAAAAAGCACGGTGGACTAAAAATGTGTGATTTCGCAATCATGGAAAAAGCTCTAAAGATTGCCTGGATCAATAGACTTCAAAACCAATCGCCTGCTTCGTGGAAAGTTATCCCAAACCATCTTTTGCAACGTTATGGAAATTTCACATTCTTAATAAGCTGTAGCTATGATATGAAAACACTAACGCTTGACAACCTCCCTGATTTCTATCACTCAATTCTTGAATATTGGCAGTATTTTAAAATGCTATCGATCAACGAAACTGATATCAAAGATGAAGTCCTATGGAATAACCGCAATATCCTAATAGATAAAAAGCCGGTCTTCTATAGAAACTGGTTTTCTAAAAACATTATTCATTTACATCATTTATTAAACGATTACGGAAAATTCTATGCCTTTGAGGAGTTCAAAACCAAATATAACCTAGATGTGCCTTTTGCTGTTTTCTATGGTCTTATCGAAGCCATTCCTAGTGCGTGGAAAAGTCAGCTTAAACGATGCGGTCAAATAAATAACATCAAGCATACGGACAATCAAGTATTGTCCACAAGATCTATTTACTCCACTATCTTAAAAAGCACTTTTGTACAGCCGACTTCGCAAAGCAAGATCCTGCGCAATAACTTTACTGAAAACAATGTTCATAAAGTCTATCAACTTCCCTTTACGGTTACAAAAGAGGTTAAAATTATTATGTTCCAATACAAAATTATCCTGACCATAACATACTTCCCACACAAATGAGTCTACATCGCGATGGTATTTCGGTCAGTGACCTTTGTCCCTTCTGCAAGAGCGAAAAACAAACCTTAAACCATTTGTTTGTTAATTGTACCAAGGCAACGTCTTTCTGGAAAACTTTTCAAGATTGGTGGCATGAAAAAACGCAAGAAACACTTCTCCTAAATCAGAGCCAAATACTCTATGGCTGCTTTGAGAAAACATCACACTGGCAGGCACTAAACTATTCAATTATACTCGCAAAATATCACATCTTTTGCTCAAATGGTCACCAAGACGAACCGTGCTTCCAAAGCTTTCTTTTGCGACTACAAGACAAGCTGCAAATATTAAAAGAAATCGCGATTGTTCAAAAAACACTCCAAAAGTTCAGTGATAGATGGTCATGCCTGCTTTAATAAGTAATTATTTCTACTTTGTAAGATTAATTGTAGGGTAAACTTAACCAACTATAATAATAAAAAAATTGTTAGCTTAAATTAAAAGAGTTAAGTTTGGAGTGCTAATGTCTTGTTTCATAAATAGCATATAGTATTGTATGTAAGTAAGTTAGTAGTATTTATTAATATAAGAAGAGCTCGTGTAAAATAAAATAAAATAACGTATTTTAAGTTAAGTCTAAGTTTGGTATAGCTGTGTATTGTATTGTATTTGTAAGTAATGTAATGTAATGTAATGTAATGTAATGAAACTTTCTGTTTGTAGGGTTAGTAATTCAGTACTTCAGTATTGTATGTATGTTTTGTTGTTGCAAATAAAAAAAAATGCTTAAAAAAAAAAATGTACTAATGCTTTCCCGTTCGACTGACGGAGTCTTCCTGTTATTAATCGATCAATCTCGTGTTTACTTTCCAGATGAAAGCTCAGGATAATATAGCCTTCATCCCTCCTAAATATCCCAACCACGAAACTAATCCTAAAGCAATCTGTACGCATGCATATGCCTGTTCAAAATATCTGCTGATTAGTAACTGAGCCCACAGTGTCCAAGAGTAAACTGTTTAGTTTACTTTCTCGGGGAGCCAACGAGAAAGTGACTCTCTCGCTGGGGGCTTTCTCGCTCAAGTAAGGTACACTGATTCTTTTTTTTTTTTTTCTTTTTTTTTTTTTTTGCTGTGCACGGGGGGAGGCGGGCGGGAATCGGCGCCCCTAGGCGGGGCATTTGACCTTAACTGAGATTTCTGTTCAAATGCCCAACCCCAGAGCATTTGTGGATCGTCGAAAGAGACACTAAACTTCAATAACATGTTGCTAGAAAGTCCACTGAAATGGTCGAAAGTCCCCACTAAGGGCAGATCATTGCTGTTGCTGCAAAACAAAAGTCTAGCAACTGTGTTTCGGGGAAAGATTAGCTCAGTCTTTTTTGGATCCAACGTCTCCTTTATTGTTGAGGTCTTACTCGGCCGTTGCCGACAGTCAACTGGTTAGCTTAAATCAAAACTGCCGATTAAGTACGCTCACATTGCGTTCATTCTATGCTGTGATTGGTCAATGGGAACATTGTTCTTTTGAAGTACGCGTAACAGAAATCGTGGTTTCTTTGATAGTTTAAAACGTGTTCCGAGTAAAGAAAGCAATCCTTAAAACCAAGGGTTTAACGTTCGCACAAATAAAAATATATCCAAACTGAACAGCTATCCCAAAATCGGAATGTCTGATTCCAATCACTGCAGTGGCTGAACAGAATGCTTCTAAAACTAAGATGAACGTGCGGAGTCCAATTTTCTTTTAACAGCATAAAAGAATCACAAAGCTACATTATGAGACTTAAATAGGTAAACCTTAATTTAAAAGTGTTAGTTCGTTTACATCAGGCTGGAGTTTCCGCAGTTCTTTTAAAATACCGTACCTGGCCAACGCGTAATAAACTAAAATCACATACTGATCAAATTTATCACACGACATGTTTCCTTAAGGTGGCACGCGGCTATTTTTTGGGAACGGAGGTGCTCTTTTCTAAATCGAGTTTTGGGCCTGTAAACCTCACCCGATTTTTCTGATTTTTGGCAATCGAAATAATAAATGTTGAAATGTTATAAAGCTTTAAATTATAGGGCAAACAAGGCAAACGATCGCGAGATATTAGCTCTTATGAAGAAATATATTTATGAAAAAGGCGAATATTTTTCAAACCTGACGATAGACTTTTTTCTAATTAATGTCAACTAGTTCAAATTATCCAAGTTTTACTGTGAGCAAGTTTCAACGAAATCGGCTGGGTAGAAATTGCTGCACAGTTGACTGTTGAATTTTTGCTTCAAAATATTGTGCTTGTATTCAATTGGGATTAAGTAATGCTAAGATCCCATGAATCATTTGAAAGCTTAATGCATCAGTCAATTCCAGCAGTGCCCATCCCCCCCCCCGGACTAACCCCCGGGCATTAGCATTTCTTTAAAAAAAATTGGCAAATCCCCCGGGGTGGGAATGAAGGAACCAGGCAAATGCCCCACCCCCGGGTTGATTGTTTTCAATCTCTCGATACGGGATATAAAAATATAATACAAGTTGTTGCTTCTTAGCAACAAAGAAATATCTAAAATTGAGAAAATATACCTTTAAAAACATCCACGAAGATCCACGAGCTTCTCTAGTCCTTCATGGTCAGACTAGCTAATCTGCAACGTAGTCCACGTCTTGGCCTATAAACGCCTCCATCACGAATACGCGACTCACTCCACGGTTTCGAAACCACGTGTCAAATGCCCAGGGGTCAACCCGAGTTACGCAAATGCCCCACCCTTTGGGACGGGCAACATTAGGAAATGCCCCGCGGTTGGCCCGGGGGGGATGAGCACTGCTGGAATTGACTGATGCATAATGCCAGATAAACCGTTACTAAAAAGTATGGAAAGATCGGAAAGCACAAATTGTAAACAAATGAAGAGGAAGAGGTTCACGATGCGTAAATTGTGAATTTTGAAATCTTAATTGTTTTTTCGAATTAAAAAAAAATTGCCAATTTTGTTCCTGTTATTTTTAAGTATGAGAAAATACAGCATAAATTATATGCAAACGGCTTTATCTAGTTTCGTTTGTCTAATCTCGATGAAACGCGTCGAATTTTGCTTGCCAAGATAGCTACTTCGCGTCTTCCATTTTGAAGCGCTTTGGAAACCCTCGCTTAAAAGTAAATAACTCAAACTTGCCGCATTCTCAAGATTATTTAACACCTGGAATTAAAAATTGCCACGCCAAATGCCGCATTCATTGCTGAATAAAATGTAAAGATTTCCCCGTAAAAGTAACTTAAAATCCTCGAATCCATTTTCTTCCGTTGATCGTTTGTCTTATCCCTTTCCTTTCTTATGACTTTAACAGCTTTAAACTGCTTTAAACGAACTTCTAAACGTTTTCGTCTCGTCGATTCGTGGATTTTGGAGTGGAGCCGAACCTGTGTTTTATTCTTTCAGCCGCTGTGATTTGTTTACCGCTTCATCTTGATGAACATGTTGAGAATAAGACACTTTGATCACGAAATACAAAATAGATCCCCATTTCTTTAAAAATCGTTTTCCATAGTTAGTTTATAAAAGCAATAGACCACACTTTCTAGGGGTTTACCGGCGCAATAAACCCCCTTGGGATGTTGAGAGAACACTCGAAAAGCTTGTAAATCACTCGCCTGACGGCTCGTGATTTACAAGCTTTTCTCGTGTTCTCCCAGCATCCCGCGGGGGTTTATTGCGCCGGTAAATCCCTAGAAAGTGTGGTCCATTGCTTAAATAAGCTATGCCACTGATAATTAAAAGTAAAAACATTGAAATGATAAACAACAACAACCCCAGAAAAATGTATTATCTATTTATTGAGTGACCAATTCTTCAACTTTTCTACAAATTTTCATTTCGGCTATGTGTGCATACAAGCTCTTACATTACGGTTACGTTTCGTATGACGTAACCGAACTGATCATATAACAGACTGAAAATTCTATTCATATACTAACTACTGTTCTGGAATGTTCTGTTTCATCAATTTTATTACAATAGAAGATACATGTAAATAATTCTAAAAAGTTTGATTGTCGATTCCGATTCGTTAACATAAGATATTTTATCAAGTTCTGCTCCGATTTTTTACGAAAACGAATCTTAATCTGTTTAGTAAACACTGTTATCCTTTGTTTCATTAATTGCTTGTTTTCGATTGTTTAAGATAAAAGTGCTTCATTTCTTTCACGCAATCTAACATTTGACGAGATTGATACAAATTTATAAAGCTGCTAATTCGCGATTGTTTTATTGTAAAATGTAGTCAAACAGAGTTCTAGCAAAAGAATAAAATAACTATTTCACGATGTTACTAGTTTTCTATTTGTCTCGATTCTCGCCCCCATGGGAATGCCGCTTCCCGTCCTCTCTTTTCACGCCTCCCATAGACAGCCCCCCCCCCCCCCCCTTTTTTTTTACTTCCGGCTTATTGGCCCCCTCCCTCCCACAGCTCACAAGTAATATAACTGAACCAAATTTCCTCCCCCTTCCCCTTTATTCTTTACAGGTTTCAGGCCTATACAAAAAATCCGAATGGGGTTAGATCTGTGGTAACCTTTTCGCTATGAAAACTGACCGTATTTTACTGCTGGCGCTGTTTCTTCGAAATAATAATCTAAAAGTGCAAGCAAGGAAATGTTGAGATAAAAATAATGTACACTGGATCACGATTAAAAAAAGATATGCGTCACGGGCCGATTTTAACCTGAAGAAACAGAGTGTCATCCACAAGGTAACGCCTTGAATTAAGCTTCTCGTGAGATATAAAATCACCAAACCCCCATCCAGATTTGTTCGCTTCCCGTGTAGGCCTTGCAAAGCACTCGGGTTCCCTGGCTGGTCTGAACTGCTTGGTAACGTTTTCCCCTTCAGCTGAACATTTCTGTTGATCAATTAATGTAAATGCCACTTTCTCTTTGAAAGGCCAGAGTAATATAGCGTCATGTTCACCTTTCATTACAATGATGTACACTGACAGGTGAGTATTCTTGCCAGGCCCAAATCCATTAGGATAAATTTGTACTTTCAACTTGTAGCCACAACTTTCTGCACCACGTGAATAGAATGGGACACTGAAAACAAATGTTTCTTCTCCGGTCTTCGCTTGTCTCAAAAGATTACCAAAGTTGTCAATCTTCCAAACAAATGGCTCTTCGAATTTCTCCTTTTGTTTCCTTGCTGTTTCCAGTTTTTCCCGGGTGTCATTTAACTTATCGTTTGTGTTATTTAGCTCTAAGCTTAATTGCGCCTGGTTTGTGTCGAATTTCGTCACTTGTGTTTTTGATTCCTCAAGGTTATCCTGCTTGTCGTGTAATAGCCTCTGAAGTGTATCGAACTTCTTCATCAGCTCGTTGATTTTCTCTTCCATGTCACCTAAT
Source organism: Meandrina meandrites (assembly GCA_963693305.1). Lineage (NCBI taxonomy): Eukaryota > Metazoa > Cnidaria > Anthozoa > Scleractinia > Meandrinidae > Meandrina > Meandrina meandrites. The sequence continues at coordinate 28,027,025 of OY855911.1, read as the reverse complement.
TTGACTTCTGTGTTATGTAACTTAGCTTTTGTGACATTCAACTCAATTTCCGTGTTATTTAACTTTACACAAGCTAAGTCAAGATGGAGTCTCACGGCAGACTGAAGATGGGAATCAACTTGTTTCCGTTGAACCTACAAAAAAAAAAACTTTCATCAGTTACCAAGCTTTGAAAGCTCCCAAATTCCAAACTAAAACTGTCCGGAAACATGACCATTTTGAGTACCAAATCAAAAATTAAACATTTCGCGCCACTGTAAGTTATCACTCTATAAAGAGCTGTTACCAAAATATTCGTCTGGAAAATGATATTATGAAAGATGAATATACAACGGGAAACTTTGACAAATAAAGTCCTGTCCGAATAAATGAAGTTCTAAACCGGTAAGTTCTATCCCATATCCTCAAGTTATCTAAGTCCACTGTAGCTGTATACTGCTGCAAATGCATCACCTTTCTATGCCATACTCTAGCAAGAGATCACACACTTTTGCATTCAAAGTGACTTCGACTCCGAGCCGAATATTTTTAAACTACAATCTCGTTTCATTCAACATCGAATCACTTCAACAGCGGAAGTTCGCTACTCACTTGAGCCTACGGAATCGGAGACGAAGGGTCCTGAGTTCGAATCCCTATAGCCATAATACTTAATTCTTTTTCAACTAGTGCATGCATTTTGTACATATTACCGTAATCAGCATAAAATTGAAATATTTGCCGAAATGCAGTTGCCCATCCAGTCTACTGTAATCATATGAAAATGATTTTGCCGTGACAGTTGTGGGCCACCGTAGTTGAAAAATAGAGAGGCTTTGAACAGTCTATTTCAGAACCTTTTAGACAGCTGATGCGAATTTCGAAGGCTAAAACAAGTTTCGCGACTTTCACTCTTATCATATTTTTTCCGAGCGGGTTCCAGTCGAGACCTCTTTTCCATAGAAATTTATCTTTGTGTGTATTTATCTTTGTCTCGCTATCAATCTACGATAATGAGTAAATCAGCTTTCTTTAAAATAAGATTAATAACTAAACATTTTCTAATAAAAGAAATTTTGGGCGTGCTCTTCCTCTGTAATGCATTTTCGTGTTAACGTTGTTTCGTGCCAAGCTATGAAATAAATGACTTACAAGGAAAACGGGGGGATAAAATCCACATGGACATACCTCTGCTTTGCAGCCCATCTTTACATAAGGACAGGTAAGCAACGTCAGGGGGCAATCGTCTTTGATGTGATTTGGAATCTGAAAGAAATCGATCACACAGCATTAACACAACGGAGCGAACGCGTACATAAACCCTACTAAGAAAAAAGTTCAGTTCAAGCAATATTTCCTTTAGAAAAAGATCGAAGCGACTCTGCTAGCAGAGTAACGGAACAAAAGGAAACTAATATATAACTATAAGACAAAAAAATCGCTAAAAAGTTTATGTGCAGCCAAGCCGGCAGTTATATACTTAATTGAAGGTTTCGATAGCGGAGGGTCTCTCAAATTTTGAATCACACTTTTCGGTCTATTTAACAAGTAGACTACGAGCCCGAGCTTTGTATGAGCGGCGCAGCCGAGCTGACTATTTTATTCGCTCATAGAAAACAAGGGCAAGTAGTCCGCTAATTATAAACCGTAAACTATAAACCGATAACTGTCCAAAACCTACAATTTTAGGTACTTTTAAGCCAAAGTCAAGAAAAATAGTCCCTTTTGAAAGAAACGCGCACGCGATCGAGTTCTGACAGCGAATAGAAAACCATGGAAGAACCAATCAGATTCGCGGATTTCCACTAGTATGCGGCTGATCGAGTTTCTACTAATTCCGCGCAACCATTTAGCGCTAAAGGGCTATCCTTTTCATTGATCAGCTTGTGTGATTACCACGCTGCCGCCAACTCTAGCCTTGTACTTTTTATCCGCCGAAAATATGAGGATGGTTCAAAGGAAGCAACTGAAATACTTTCTATTTGTTCAGGTACATAAACAGTATTCGGTTTAGTTCAGGTAGAAGAGCCACATGATATAGCGATCGGTCTATTAGGTTAGTTTACTGGCCTTACTAAATCAGAGCCAAAGACACTGCAAGGGGAGTCTGAAATTTGAGCTCGAACCGTGAAATGTTTTCTCTGCTTACACAACTTAAAGCCAAGGCGGCTAGACTTACAAAGTTTAAAAAGCCTTTAAAAAGCCTTACCATTTCCCTGGGAAATGAACCACCACAGTTATTGGGACAAGATACTGGAACCTTGTTACACTGTGCAATATGATCCTGCAAGAGAACATTTACGTAAAACATCCTGCATGTTTGTGAAACACAAGGCCCAACTCAAACGTCACGCTATTGTTGCGCTATTTGTCGAATCCAACGTTAACCACCCAGGTATTCAATGAAGTTCTTAGGAAAGTAGGAAATCTGAGTCAGTCGGAGTCAGCATAAAATGAAAATTTCATAACGCGTAGCACTTTTAGATGAATTTCTAGACATTTTATTAGAGTGGAATACAAACATTTCCAGGGGGGAACATGTCTCCAGAGTCTTTTATGGGCTCACATTTAAAAATTGCAAGATCAAGTGTTTTCAACCATTCATTTCGATCAGCTCCAAAAACTTGAGGCGCTTGGAAGATAGGTAACTGTTTGCCTCGATCTCAGGCGCGCCAAGCTTCCAAGTGCGAGCGGATCCTCATACCGAAGAATATTTGGTAAACCCGTCAAGCCGAAAACAAATGGTTCTGACGCAAGTGCGGTACGCCGCCTACTGGTCAGCCCGCGCAGACGCGCTCGACTCTGGGGAATTAGTGAGGGAAGTCCCATGGCAAAATTTGTTGCGCGGTGATCACTGTGTGAGTTGAAAGAAAGCGAGCGACGAAATTTCCTTCCGAAATATCCTTCGCATAATCTCTTCTGAAGTGGTCTGTCCTCCGTGAAATTGTGACAAGAGACGTATCCATTGTTCGACCTAAGTTATAATTAATTTTAGTCGCACGGATCAAAAAGCAAATTACAAAAGCAAAATTTTGCAAACAAGTCAATACGAACAACGAGTACAACTACTCAGCAACAACAAAAACATATTATATGCGATTTTTATCATTATAACTTATATTTTATAAAAATGTTATAAAAATAGGAATGTTTTACCTGCATCTGACATTCTGGATGTGGTTCATCGCAGTGATCACATTGAAGGATTCTCCATGGACACGTGATAGTCACGTGTTTGTTAAGATTTCCTCTTTGCACTGTCACGTGACAGTTTTCGTTGGTACATGAGACGAATTTAAAAAGGCAAGATGCCAAGTGAACCTGTTACACAAATAAATCAAATAAATCATCAGTTATGGTTGTATTAAAGATCTAGACATCTTGGCTATTTATTAAAGCAACCGAGCTCAATATATTTCAGTGGTTACCTCTTTGTTCCTCAGTTCACCAGTCCAGTCACAACCTTCACTTGGACATTTGATGGCAAGAGAAAGAATCTTCCTTTCTGTTGCTTTGTCAGGGAAGACATCCTTAATGGGAATTAAGAAAATAAATCATCATAACGTACTTGAGCACTCAAGATATCGAAATAGAAGTGACAATAGGTAACTTGGAGTGTTGTAAATGAAAAGGTAAAGAAGAGGTTTTGGTCTGTTTTACATAGCTATGAGATCTAGACCAAACACGTAAAAATAACACAAGCACTTGTCCTAGATTATGATTATAGCGACCGAGAATTTTAAGAGGCTGTCCGCGTAACAGCGGATAAGGCAAATTTTGGACCTTCACCGATTTCTCTAATATTTTCAGTGAAAGTCGACCATTATATCCCATGAACAAATATCACATTTATTTGGATCAAATCTTTTATTTTTATTTTTTGCGAGACAGTGTTCACTGCAACCTCAAAACCACCCAATTTGCATTTGAAGACTCCATAATTTAGCATTAAATGTCGGTCGCTGCCAAATCGTATTTCCTTAACCAAACAAGCTAAATATTTTATATATCAAGGTTTTATGTCTCTTCTATACTTTAACGGTTAAACAATTGTATTCTATAAAATTTTGACTGAGTTATGAATTTTCAAAAACACTTCCTAACGGACTCAGGAATGCGTGACACGTAACATACCTGTAGTTGAAAGCGATTTTCTCGAATGTGGGACCTGATCAGAAGTCAAGTCTATTGTATCTCGAAAGTACTTATGCTAGTCTAGAAACCTATCGAATAAAATTTGTGGGCACTCTGCACTTCGCGCCGCACAGAGCAGCAAGATTTTCCCAAATTTTCGCCATTTTGATTAAAACCAAAGATAACGACGGTCCGATTTCTTTACAGGGAACGCCTATAGATACGATCATTACCACTAAACACCACACTGTGGCATGCGAATAAATAATATTTGTCGATTTAGCCGTCGTTTGAGGAAAAAATCTACCGTTGTTGCACGATTTTCAAAAGAAAGAGCGATAAATGTCAATATGCAAATTAGCTCCGAAAGCGACATTTTCCTATATTTATCTCTGTAATTCCCGAAAACTTTTTTCCTTAAAAATTAGTTTACAAGGCAAAGAAATGTTCCTTACCTGAGAAAAAATGCCTTTCAGACTATGTTAAAGCGTTTCAGTTTTGCTGTGAGTGAAAGCGGGCAAGTTGTCTACATTTTCAAAGCTCTCTCAGCTCATCCTTAAAATGTCTGAGGTACCTGACTATTTTTGCCAATAAAAACTTTTATATTAAAATGTCGAGATCTATCTAGTCCACCTCTGTTTTGTACGTACTCAGTTACATGGCGGATCATTGGAATTCACGGGAGCGGGGTGGGAGGCGAGGGGGGGAGGGTGACAAATTAATTCCCCCCTATAAATGTCGAAAAAAAATCCTAAAACTAAGCCGAAGTATATATCAAAACGAAACGTCGTTAAGTAGTGGATCTTAATGAGGTTAGCCGTTAGCCGTAAAGCGACCAAAGAATTAAGTCTTAGGAGTAACAGTCGTTGGCCGAAAAAAAAAATGTTAACCGTAAAAAGAAAGTTCTAGCCGCAAAAGTGAAAGTCAGGATTTCTTGTCAAGACTTTTACGTGTTTTGGTACCGAGAAGTGTTACATTTGCTCCTAGTCGTTCGCTTTTTCTTTGTGTCAACAGAGTTATTTGAATTAATCATTCTGGCCCCCAGAGCCCGCGATCCTTCTGGTCTCCATCAGGGATCGAGAACTCAAATTTCTGAGCATTAACATGCGCAGAGCACTCGTTCTGTATCTTTCAGCCAATCAGATTTGTCAGATTTAACAATGAGTCCGTTAATCGAGGACTAACGGTTTTGGAGGCGGCCAGATGTCTTGATTCCTGGCGCAGACGAGAAGGATCGCGGCCTCTGGAGACGAGACTGTGAATTGATCACTTACAAAAAAGGAAACAAAATCGCGCATTGAAGTGTTCGCGCGCGAAGCGCACTATTAAATTCTAGGAATGGCTCGTTCCGCGAACAGTAGCAATTTTTGATTTTCAAGCCAGACTGTGCACCCTCCTTATCCAGCGGTCTTTTGCGAATCAAACGAGGAAGCAACTTGGAGCAAGTTCTATGAATTACAATGTGCTACGGCACTTGCTCCAAGTTGCTCGCTCGTTTGATTCGCAAAAGACCGCTGGATAAGGAGGGCGTACAGTCTGGCTTAAAAATCAAAAATTGCGTCTGATCGTTGAACGAGTCATTTCTGGAAATCCTGCGTTTCGCGCGCGAACACTTCAATGCGCGATTTTGTATCCTTTTGTATCCTTTTTTGTAAGCGATCAATAGACCTTTTTCGCTTGGGCGGTTTGTTTTTCCGTTACAGACCACGTGATATTCTCTAGAGAATTTGTCTTTTATGCACATAAAGTTTATTCATTCATATACACGCGACTACTTGAAAATTTGAAAGCAAGAATTCTCAAGAGTATCATCAAATGGTCTGTAAATGGGGCAACAAATCGCCCAAGCGCAAAACGTCTATAGGCCATCTCCGAGTTGCCTCAGATTCAAAACGAGTCTTCGTGCGAAACCATTCAAATAAAAAAAGGTTTGATTTGCATGAAAATGGACGTGAAGGTGGAAGGCTTTTTAATATGAATGGCTTCGGACGTAGATTCGTTTTCAAAAGGAGGCAAAAAGTAACTCGATCCTTCTGCTCTGCGCCAGGAATCGAGACCTCTTTCGCCTCCAACACCGCAAGTCCCCCATTCACGGACTCATTGTCAAATCTGACAATTCTGATTGGCTTAAAGATACAGAACGAGAACTCTGTGCAAGTTCATGCTAATGCTCAGAAATTGGGAACGGTCAGAGTTCTCGAACCCTGATGGAGACCAGAAGGATCGCGGGCTCTGGGGACGAGAATGATGAATTCAAATACAGTAGCTCTGTTGACACAAAGAAAAAGCGAACTACTTGGAGCAAATCTAACACTTCTCGGTACCAAGACAAGTGAAAGTCCTGACACGAAATCCTGAGACTTCTGATTTCGTGGCTAGAATTTTCTTTTTACGGTTAACATTTTTTTTTCGGCCAACGACTGTTACGGTCTGTTACGCCTGAGGCCTTCGGATAACCTCATTAAGACCCACTACTTGAAGTTTCGTTTTGATATGATACTTTCAGGATTTTTTTTTTCGACATTTATTGGGGGAAATTGTCAATAAACGTTTTATTGACAATTAGTCAGGTACCTCAGACGTCGTAAGGATGAGCTGAGAGAGCTTTGATAAAGTAGACAACTTGCCTGCTTTTAATTGAATTAGGGTGAAACCAACAACCTTGCAAAGAAAACAAACACTGTGTTACCGGCCGCAGCGTGGGAAATGAAAATAATCACTCACAGCAAAACTGAAACGCTTTAACATAGCCTGAAAGGCATCTTTTCTCAGGTAAGGAACATTTCTTTGCCTTGTAAAATAATTTTTAAGGAAAAAAGTTTTCGGGAATTACAGAGATAAATATGGGAAAATGTCGCTTTCGGAGCTAATTTGCATATTGACATTTATCGCTCTTTCTTTTGAAAATCGTGCAACAACGGTAGATTTTTTCCTCAAACGACGGCTAAATCGACAAATATTATTTATTTGCATGCCACAGTGTGGTGTTTAGTGGTAATGATCGTATCTATAGGCGTTCCCTGTAAAGAAATCGGACCGTCGTTATCTTTGGTTTTAATCAAAATGGCGAAAATTTGGGAAAATCTTGCTGCTCTGTGCGGCGCGAAGTGCAGAGTGCCCACAAATTTTATTCGATAGGTTTCTAGACTAGCATAAGTACTTTCGAGATACAATAGACTTGACTTCTGATCAGGTCCCACATTCGAGAAAATCGCTTTCAACTACAGGTATGTTACGTGTCACGCATTCCTGAGTCCGTTAAGAAGTGTTTTTGAAAATTCATAACTCAGTCAAAATTTTATAGAATACAATTGTTTAACCGTTAAAGTATAGAAGAGACATAAAACCTTGCTATATAAAATATTCAGCTTGTTTGGTTAAGGAAATACGATTTGGCAGCGACCGACATTTAATGCTAAATTATGGAGTCTTCAAATGCAAATTGGGTGGTTTTGAGGTTGCAGTGAAAACTGCCTCGCAAAAAATAAAAATAAAAGATTTGATCCAAATAAATGTGATATTTGTTCATGGGATATAATGGTCGACTTTCACTGAAAATATTAGAGAAATCGGTGAAGGTCCAAAATTTGCCTTATCCGCTGTTACGCGGACAGCCTCTTAAGAGTTTTCTACCTACTGAAACTTCATGATCAGGATACAGTTTTATATTGGATCTAAAATTCATGGCCACTATATATTTACCCTGTCTTGGTGCAGACCCTCCCTGTCTGCCGGACAAGTAAGAGGTTGGTTCTGAACTCTCTGCCTGTTAGAGTAACAAGAAAATGGAATGACTTATATGCATCCGAAATTATATGACAGACTGAATACTTTTATCCATCGACTCGTACCTCAGAAAAAAATAATAATACATTTAAGTATTTTGTTAATTGCTGTGTAATAATAACTATTTAGAACGGAAATAAGAATTTGTTATGAGTGATGAGTTCTAATGTACAAATATTGAAATATAGTACTCACGCGCGAAAGATTAAAACCTTGGCAAGTCAGAATTTTGCAAAAACGAAACGTTGGATAATAAATCTCTCATTACACATTTTAGTGTGTAGTGTGTGTAGTACTAGTATTGCTGTAAATTTTTACCTATCATTTGTATTTTGACTCACCCTTCAGGCTCGCCAAACTACTGCATGACTCGTAAAAATATACAGCGATACTACGCACTAAAATGTCTAATAAGGTATATGGATTCATTTTTGAGATGGCATGCAATTGAGGAAGATTTTCAAAGTAAGAGGTTTTATGTCTGTTAGTTTTCTGGCTGCAACAAAAAAATGTTTGTTCCAAGATTAATTCTTCATGAACGCGCCATTTCAGTCTGAGGGTGACAAATTTAGTACATATTAACAAAATCAAGTTGAACTACTTGCGCCCAGAAAATGATTTGACGAATAACTACTGTAATAGAGAAAGTGCACTCCCACTGTGTGGGGCGTACGTAGTCATGCATGACATTAAAATTCAAACCATTACCAATTTATGTTACTTTCTGTTTGTTAATCAATGGTCTCTGTAAAACCAGGAACAGCCCAGACCACCCCCGGAACACCCCGGAACACCCCCGGAACATCCCAGAACACCCCGGAACACCAAAATTTTTTCAACACAGATAATAAAAAATGCAAAATAAATTAAAATAAATAAAAATAAATAAATAAAAATATTAATTAAATAACTATTGTATGAAGCTGAACTGGAGCATACTCATTGCTGAAACCAAACACTTACAACAAGCTTCCGAATATTATCGAAGTCTCTTGACTGAACAATTTATTCAAATAATAGTATAAAAATACGCGCTCGTTTTTAGTACGCACGATAATTCGGAAGAGGAAGACGCAAAATTTAATACAGTGAGCTACAGTGCATTTGTGTCGGTTAAAAAAGGAAGCAAACGGACTCAAGCTCTCACAATGTCAACTGCAGTAAATTAACAAATTACAACTCTTACTAACGAATGGCGACTTTTCGCATTTCAAGAATAGCCCCTGTCATATCTCTAACTGAGAAATTGCACTTGCATTCGGTATAAGGAAACTAATCGCACGCGATTGAGAAATCACACGCGATCGAGAAAGAAATGTTATCGAAATATTTTGACAATAAGTCAAAAATTCTGGATAAATAAGCCTATAGGGCTATAAGGACCAACTACACTTATTCCCAACGTCAGTTCTAAATTAACATGGTGCAAACAAGCTTGGCGACTGCATCAACCAATTTTATAAAGGAATGTCTTTTTGTGACCGCAAACGAGACCATCAAAATTTCCCACAGAAAAAAATTCCTGTGGTTTCAAACGTGTAGCGTGAGTCTGTAACTACTGTCACGCAATATTTTGAAGTTGCCGTTCTTGTTGGTCTATGTGAAAATGGAACTCTGCGTGAAGACTTCAAATTTAAAATTTTTCCCTGACGTCACATCCGACGGCCGCGGGAAAAATGTAACTTGGAATTACATTAAATTAAATTTGGGGTGTTACTAATACCGGGAACGGGGAACGGGGAACGGGGAACCGGGAACGGGAGTCTGGGAACGACTGTACAGCGGTAATCCGTATAAGAATTCAAAATGGCGGACGAAATCACGGAAAAGGGTCTGGAAACTAATTCTGAACACTCGATCAGCAGGATAGGTTTAGGATTTATTGAATGGTTTTACATGATTTTAACTTGAACGTTGGCTATTGGATCAGTTTCTCTTGGATGTGATTGATGCAGCGTAAACAGTGGTCTTAATGTGACTCAAGACAGCAAGGGACCGCCAACAATAGTGCTGCCAACGTAGAGATCCCAGCCGGAAATATGAAGGAACATAGCAAACACGAACAACGTGATGTGCCAGCGCGTGATTGTGTAGATTAAATGAAATGAAGAACATTGTCCAAGAAGGAAAATGTTATTTACGACAAAGAAAAGTAATTTCAACCTGGGTTCCGGTTGGTAAACTTTGTATCCTTCGTATTTTACCATGTTCTTCAGGGCGTTCCAAAGAAGACAATTGACTAAAATGAAGCATTTAAAAGTTCTGTCCATGTTTCATTTCTATACTGTTTACTATTTTCTTCGATACAAATATATAATGTAACTTGTATTTCCTAATGTTACTTTGCGTTAATCTGTTGGGTTATTAGGAAGCAAATTTGTATTCGCACAAACAAGATAATCTGCTAACGTTGTTCAATGGTAATTATTAGCTAGTTAAGCAGATCTTCACACTGAAGTATTTGAATAAATTTGCTTTTTATTTAGTTTCCTATACGACTGCCTTATTTAACTCTGTTAACTCTGCCTTATTTGTGTAAGCACCATCCATTATCGCCATCCCTGACAACGATGTTGGGCTCTACACTTCATACGTTTAAAAAAGCATATCTTCTAATTACACTGCAAAAGGCAACCTAACGTTAAAAATAATCTAATTAAGTAACAGTAAACATTTACTTTTATCAGTAAGCTACATATTTACTCTATTTCCGTGTTTTCGTCCGCCATTTTGAATTCTCATAAGGATTACCGCTGTACACTCGTTCCCAGACTCCCGTTCCCGGTTCCCCGTTCCCGGTATTAGTAACACCCTACTTCCCACGAAAACTGTCTCGGTTGAGTGCATACACGTCATATGGGTGTCACTCTAAAGAAGGATTTTTACTTCCGGTCAAAAACGAAATATGCTCATTTCTCCGCCGATATTCACTCTTTTTCAAAACTTTTTTTTTTAAATGAAAGATCACACTTGGACCATTACTTGGATGTAAAAATCCAATTTCGTGAAAAATTGTCGATCTGAAGGTATACGGTAACCTTAAATTCTCGTTTATCCGCGCGTCGTTTTTTTCTTAGAAAGCAAAAGGATTTTCAGTGGTTCATTTTCCCCAATCGATATTTTATAAAATCCCAGCAAATTTTCTCCAAGGAAAACCGTCCCAGCAAGCGCTGGATGTCATTCCTAAATTTGCCAGCCAGTTCAAGTTCAACTTGCAACGCGGATATTTTGTGGAGCGGTTCCGTTGGGTACTTCTGTTCACTCGATGATTCCACAAGAAATTACAATATTTCACACGCAAACTTTGACCTGATGTAGCATATGAATCAGGTTAAGGTAGTAACGTCGTCCTTTCCCTTCCTTGCTGGCACAGAGCGAAGATTTCCCATTGCAAAACGTTGAACGTCGTACAACAATCGAAGAACCGGCTTCGCGGTCACTTATGAGGGTCGAATGAGGCACCGTACGGTACAATACGATACCCCATACATACAGTATGTACTGATAGATAAACATGACCGGTTCGTTTGCTTCTTCGCCGATGTTCGACGTTTTGTCGTAAAAACAACTTCGCTGTGCGCATGGAAGGAAGGGAAATTACGAGGTAACTACGTACCTTGACCTGATTCATATGCTACATCAGGTCAAAGTTTGCGTGTCAAATATTGTAATTTCGTTTTTGTTTAATTCATCTTGAAAGTTGTGGTAAATTTAAGCCCTGACATTGGTTGTTACGGGCGCTCGTTTGGGTGAACCGAAAATCCTTAAAAACTCGAAAAAAATACATGATCTGGTCAAGCGAATTGTGGTTTTATTATAAGTACATGAAAGTCTTGCAACACACAAGAAATAAGCGAAATCTATTTTTCAAGACAGATCGACCAGACCGAAATTACAGAGACCGTCTCTTAACAAGCGCCTTTGGCTGCGGATGGCTTGGATGGAAATGGATTACAACTTGAAAAATTAACGCTAAACTTTTCAAGTTTCCGAGCGTCTTCAAAAAAACAATTTTGATAGCCTTACTCTGATTTCTATCCGCAGATTAAGGTTATATCTTCCTTTTGATGTTTAAAGGTAATGATTTTCATGGGTTAAGTTGCCTTCCACTTTTTTCAGAACAGTTTAGACCAAAACGTAGCTCCTTTAATATTCATTAACGTCTACTATTTGCGAACAAATATTTTCGAATGACACCTCCAAAAATCCATCTTAAATTTATCGTCTATTGTTGCTGTTTGTTTGTTTGTTTGTTTGTTTCTTGCCGCCAAACTGGGATGCTAATTACATTTTCTTTTCTCCCCGAATAAATTTTTGGTTTTGTGTTCGCTAAAAATGGTGTTTTCACTTGAAACTTCTAAGCGATTTTTAATCAAATTTAGTGAGAGTACTAAATAATTGATTTATTCATGATCTTTCACTTTGGTCATGCAGTCATGAATGGATCAGAATAATTTTTGTATCATCCTTATTTTAAGGCAGAACAGTGAGGAAGGTCGAGGAAGCCACCTGCTATTTCCGACTACCTGTCAATAAGAGAACGTTATTAGATGTATTTTGTATTCTCCAACAGGCAGGTTATAATCACAAATCACGCTCCTTTCCCGTTATTTCACGAATCACGCATTTTAAGCCACGAATCAAGCATCACGTTCATGCCCGCCTGCCCGGTAAGGCGCGTGAAATTGCTTTTCACACAGGAATCAGTGCTCACCGCACTGCAGCTGGTCAATGTCAAATAAGTGTAGTTAGTGCCTCAGTCAACCAAAGTTTACATAACAAAGTGCTGTATGATAGCAAGTTGACAATTTCTGTCGGTTTCCTCTACTTTACGACCAATCGAAAACCAGCTAACTGGGGGAAGGCCGATAAGTTAAAGTTGTACCACGCGTGTAAATGGCACGTATGATTTTAAGCACGCTTATTGGCTGCGACGTGCGGAAAGCCAACAAAAGTATGTCCAAAAGTTGACTCAAAGATAAATCGCTCTTCCGCTGTCTTTCAAACAAATTTATTTTAAAAGTGAGAGTAATTTAACTTTATTTGATTGGAAATCAAGGTGCAATTGAATATGGGTTGAAGTGATGTGCTTTGAAGGCTGTTTTGTTTATAGATTCGACTGAAATGTGCCAGATTTTAAAATTGCCAGGCTGTAACACCAGCTCAACTCGAATTTTAACTGAGATTTTAGTCGGACATCAGGAGCTATGGGAAATTTCACTGCGGACAAACAACCTGACCATCAAATGTTCAATGCACTCGAACCTTTTCTCTGCGTGGGAAAGCCGACTGGCGAGATACATCAAGTAAGATTTCTTTCTGCCTTGAACTTTTTTCTATCCATCACTGCAGTGCTGGGAAATACCCTTATTCTCATCGCGCTTCCTAAGGCTTCTTCTCTTAATCCACCATCGAGAATCTTGTATCGTTGCTTAGCAACTACTGACCTCTGTGTAGGAGTCTTAGCTCAGCCGCTTTTCGCCGTCCAATTATTATTACGGGTTGACGAACGCCGACTTTTGTGCTACATCGTCCTCAGACTGTGCTATTGCTCAGGTGTTATTCTTTGCGGAGTTTCCATGACAACACTGACAGCCATCAGCGTGGACAGACTTCTCGCCCTGCAGTTGGCTTTGAGATACAAGCAAGTTGTAACGCTGAGGCGCGTTCGCGGGGCCGTAACATCCTTTTGGATCACTAGTGCATTCGTTAGCACAACGTACTTTTGGAACGACCTCATCGCCTTGATTGCAAGTTGTAGCGCGCCGTTAATATGTTTGTTAACTTCAGCACTGTCGTACGCAAAGATGTTCCTGTCTCTTAGACAACACCACGTCCAAGTTAACGATCAGAGCCAGACAACTCAACTGAGCCTAAAACGCTACAGAAAAACAGTGTGTACTGCATTATATATTCAGTTGGCCTTGGTCGCTTGCTTTCTTCCTTATGGCGTCATTGCAACAATGTTAACTATCAGTGGATTGAAGTCATCGCTCTTTCTACCTTTTGCATTCTCGTACTGTCTTTTACTGTTTAACTCGTCTTTAAACCCATTCCTTTATTGTTGGAAGATCCGAGAAGTAAGACAAGCTGTGAAAGACACTGTCAAACAGATTTCTAAATGTTGTTTTAATTTCTGAGGATTAACAATCGCTCTGTATAGAGAAGAGTTATATAGGTCAAAAGATTTCCAAGAAATCGAGTAAAAGAGCCTAGCCGAATTAATGGTGGAGGACACCGATTCAAGCCTCCCATTCTGCCACAACGAGTTTGTTGTCATGCATTCAACTCCTTGCATGCACATATGGTACGAATATAATAGCACAGGTGCTCTAAGTGGTGCGCTCCTGAGGTTGCATAATTTTTGCATTTAGGCATTCCGGTTCTGTGATTGCAACCATTTAAATGTACATGTATGAAAAAAGAAAAACGAGAATACCAACAAAATACAATAGTTTCCTATCTACAAAATTTAATATTACACCAGGACGAAATAAATCAACACGGACAACTTGATGGGGGATCATACATCTGTATATTTTTGTTCGCACGAGGTTCGGCAAAATTGAGCGAAACCGTGCTATATATAGTACCTCAAATTACGTTTTCAGCTGAGGCATGTCCAATTAAATCACACAGTTTGCATTTATTAACCGCAATATCCACATACAAATTCTTCTGACTGATCTCTGTGCATTTTTCCTAGTTTTAATTGTGAGAATTAGTTAAAAGATCAATCCGTTTCCTTTTTTGGTGTTTTTTAAACATAAGTATAACATATAACAAATATTATTATTATTAAGTCATACCTTTTCCTTGATTAATTAAGTATTATTGTGTGGAGAAACTTGATGTTGGTTGATCTTGGGACTTGGAGGGTAAATATTCGAGGTGATTTGTGATCTCACCTGAAATCTTAGAAGATGCATGATTTAACGAGGGTGAAGTGGAAGGACCTACCCTTAGCTGATACTTGTTTGTGTAGTGAATCTGGAATACATTATGTAGCGACCTCTACAGAGTCTGGTACAACTCGTTTCTTTTTTATCACTTGGAAGTGCTTTGGGATGTTTTGTTTCTCATTTTTTTGTAGCATGTCGCAAGGGGGTCTTGGAAATAAGCTTCTCTAAGAAGCAGTTTGAGATAAAAAGTATGGAGAAAAAAGCATTACAAAAAAACGAAGAGAGCTTCTCTATTGCCGAGTTGAATTGCTCCAGAGGATACGACTTGCGGTGCACGATAAGCTTCACACGAAGACTTAAACATGGAGATAAACTTACTGTTGATTCCTTTAAAATACCAAATTCAATTAATCGGCTCCCAATTATGTTGGGATCAACGACATAGTTTTACTAATCGCTTGTCAGCAGCTGTCGATCAATAAAACCCCTAACAAGCTGTTCTAAGCCCTTTTGTTGGACAAAAGAGGTTTATTTTAATCGTTCTCTTGTTTCCACTTGTCATCTCTCTTGCACTTTGCTAACATAAAAAACTAGAGACAAATTATAAACTTTCTATGTATAAGAACAAGCTGTAAAATTTTATTGAAATAATAATAAAAAAGCTGGTTAATCAAATACGCCAACAAAATGCATTCGATAGATGATACCTATAAGTGGCCAAGCGATACTTTTTTGTCTACATGTTCGTGTACAAGTCATCGTCTGGAACATACGAGGCTGAACGATCAGAAGCGGCTGAGGACACTGGAACCGAAGAAGGCTGGGAAAAATCCTTTGCTGTACTGTTCGCAGTGTTGTTTGCGTGCGATGCCGTTGAACGGCAAGAAGAAAACAACGCTTTTAAGCTTGCACGAAAGTTCTGATACATTGCAAAGTAAATCAAAGGATAAACCAAGGAACGCAGAAAATGAAGAAGCTCGAAAACAAGCCAAATGTTAAAGTGTCCTCGAGAAGTTTGACCGAAGATGTGGAGAGTGTTCGCAATGATGGCGGGACTCCAACAAAGGTACTGCAAAGCTACCATTAACAAAAGCATAAATGTCATTTGTCTGCGCTTTTTATGAAGAATAGCATTACCTCCAGATGCCGTGCTCCTCGGCTCTTGTAATTTATGGAAAACTTTGACAAAAACGAAGACAAACAAAGCGCTGGGCATGAGAAACAACACTAATAACACAACCAGTGAATAGTGTGTTTGCTCACTGTCAGAATTCCAAGTTTGCGTACATATTTGCTTTGTCTTCCCGTTTGAAAGTTTGAATTCTTTAACGTCGTAAGCGTAAATATATGGTGCAAACAATAGACACGATAAAATCCATGTCAAACACACAGAAATCGTTTGCTTCTTGAAAAAAATTACTTGCCTGTGCTTCGTCGGAAGACAGATTCCATAAAAACGATCTAAACTTGCCAAACACAGTGTTAGTACAGTGACTGCGTACGACACGAAAACGAGATAATAGCACATCTTACAAGTTCCATTTCCAATTGTCCATTGCAGTTTCGCATTGTTCAGAGTAAACGTGGCCGAAAACGATGAAACAATGTCCGAAACTGCCATGTTTGCAATAAAGATGTTCATACTGTTGCGTAGGTTTGCGTTCTGGGTGTACAATGCTGTTAGAACAGTGATGTTGGCCACCAAGGACAGGAAAACAATGGCAAGTAAAGAAGCAACGTAAAAGTCAACCAGGGCTGCATCGATATTTTGAAAGAGTGTTTCTGAATTTGTTGAAGTCATGACTGTGTTCGTATCCACCTGACCAGAGTGATGTGAAAAGCAGAAATGGCAATGTAGTTGATTGCGGTTTGAACCTCTTGTGGAATGCACAAACACTTGTTCACTTTGTTCAACTTCGTTTGCTCCAAAAGCGTTGTCAGCGTTTGTTATTTTTCTAGAATATATGACAGCTGTTAATGGAAGGTTTGTTTTTCCAAGCGCACGCACATTCCACTTTAAGAACACCACAATATTTTACCCTCTCCGCGATGACGCAAATGGTTTGGAATTTGCCGGAAACTTGGAAACGTGCTCCGCTTGAGATCGCTTCTTTGAACTTCTTTCCAGAGTCGGTGGTGAAAACTTCAAGGCGTTCGTTTGTTTGTTTGTCCAACCAATCTATGTCGATTACAACGTTTACAGTAGCGTGGAAATGAAAAGGTTTCTTCAACAATGAGATATTCACAAAGAAACCAGTGTTAATTGATGTTCCAAGCGCGCAGTTTGGCAAAAACGCAGCGGAAATGGCGTGTTTAACAAGTCAACGGCGACGGACTGTCGATAAAAGCGTCAAAACGTCTGTTTCCTAAAAGCTAATCATCTTATGCGTTTAAACCGTACGATTTGGATAACAAAAGAAAGCTCATTAGAAACGACTAAATTTATTGTGTAAAGTAATCACTCCTGTCACATGGGGGACAACCTTGGTAACCAATGAACTGTGAGTATTCTTCTTTGCTGACAACAAAACTTAATAAACTTGTAAAAACTCTCAAAAGACGTTTCACTTAATTTAAATTATGGAGTCAAGCCCAATATCTGAAAATACTGAGCCACTTTTCGTCCAGATTAGTTTACGGCAAAGGCAACGGTCTTCAACGACGTATATTAGCATCTCTCGTCTTCATAATCACTTTACCGACTCAAAATCCATCATGAAGAGTAAAGCATGCCTCTTAACGCTTGAATGGACTCGAAGATAAAGAAGAATAAAAGCCAAAACGGGCCCAATTAAATTACAAATCTCATGAAATACAACAGACAATTCATAAATGACAAAACAAATCACCCCCAAGCCTCGAAGTCCTTCAAAATAACCACCGCAGAGACAAAAAATATTAATTTTATTGACTCGGGTTTATTAAAACTCGTATCGCCACAGGATCCTTTAAACAGACTGTTTACAAAAGGAAGTGAAAAAAGACACAGCGGCAGTCAATCAGTTTTTAATAAAATATCTTCTGCTTTGATTACGGCCCGATGTGGCTTTTTCTGATTCCGTCTGGAGGGTTAAAATATCCGGCATTTTTAATTATTATTTTCTGACACACGCGAAGAATTGTTTAACTTGAAGTTAAGGAGGGGGTGGTTCCTACAATAAAAGAAGAAGCCGGCATAAAGTAAACATCCGTGATACTGTTATGATATCAGACTCGGCCTTCAGCTTGAGACAAACAATAAGAAGTCCTGAAAACTTTCTATACCTCAGTCTCGGCTACATTCAATGGTCGATTTTTAAGAACCCGTTAAACTACTTATTACAGTCTGCACTCTCGTATTAGTCTTCTTAAGTGAGATTCTACACTTCGCATACCACCCCTGGAATTTGTCTGCATTTGACGTACTGTACCATCAATATCAAGATTACCGGCGTAGTCCCGTTCTCTCGTGCCTCATTGTCCGAGCGGAGTCTGGCTCATTCTCGTCCCATAGCCCTTTTCGCTTCTCTTAGCCGGCAGGGCCTTGGCACGAGAAACGAAGGGCTCTGGGGACATGGCATTTTTGAATTAATTTGATTGGCCGCTTAAAACAAAGAAATCTTGAGTGGAAGTAAAAGACGCCATGACTCTCCAATACAGTATATAGAAACATCACGACTGCATACATGAAGACCGGAAGTCCTAGAATCTACTGCTGGACATACTTTGTCTCCAGAGCCCTTCGTTTCTCGTGCGAAGGCCCTGCCGACTGAGAGAAGCGTAAAGGGCTATGGGGACGAGAATGTGACCGGCTTCTCCCGGTGACGTCACGGCTCACAGTAGGGTCCACGTTTGACCGAGCTAGAACGCCAAGGGTCTAGGCTGCAAGATTACCTATAAAAATCATACGTAGTTACTTTTGAAAATGCTGGAAATAGTACTACCAAAATGTTTAACTACCTACACCAAATGAGTTTTCGGATAAGTGTGTTGGTTTGCTGAGATCGGAATACTGGCATGGAGTCCTCCTTCTTCCTTCTCCTTCCGTTTCCCTGTTCCTCCTCCTTCTCGTCGTCGTCGTCGTCTCCGTCGTCGTCATCATCATCATCATCATCGTCATCACTTAAAACCTGTCAAACCGACAAAATCGTCTCTTTATCTCCCTAAGGCTCCATTCATAATTCATATATTGTCTTTGCACCGTTACCAGATAGACGGGCAAATTAACCTTCTCGCGTACCCTGAGATTTTTCAACATTTGTGAAAAATGTTTTTCACAAATTATCGTCTTAAGCTTATCTTTTAGAGCACGTACTAGGCTATTTAAAATATGCAAGGTGAGCTACTTTGATCAGCTGTTTTTTATCAATGGCTGGGACGTTAGTTCCTGTAGTCGATGGAAGAGGTTGTGGAGTAGAAGGTGGCGAGTTATTTTTTTTCGACTTCATCATCTCTTCATCCAGTCATCAAATGCCGTTACAAGACCTCACGATTAGCGCGGCGAGCAGAATCGAGTGGTTCAGTTACAGCCCTGGCTGGGGTCAAAGTATTGTGTTTTCGGGAAGAACGTTACTTTTACAGTGCTTCTCTCCAACAGAGACTCAATCCGTAAGGTCAGGGAAGCTTTTTTTAATTTTAGAATGCAGAGCAATTGATCCTGATAGTCTTAACATCCGTGAAGGAACATGTTAGTTAATTAACTTGTACTATTTTATCAGTTATTTTATTATTTATTTTACTTTATCATTTATTTTATACTGTCAATTTTAATAGTTTTAACGTATTTCCGGTATTACGCAAAATGCCACAATAAAAAATCACTACATATAAAACACCCCTTCCAATGCATGTAAACTCGCATTGTACCTGAAGAAGGCTGGTTTGGCCAGCCACAATATAGTACACAATCTAAAGCCATTCTACGTTGTATCGTTCTCTGCTTTTACATTCCTGAAATAAGAAATTTCCATGAAGCAGCAAAAAGAAAAGGCGTGAAACAGGATCAGTTCCCGAGTAACAAACAGGGCAGAACATTCACAACATTGGGTAATATATTTTTTTCTTTTATATTGAAACACAGAGCTAGCACGAGCTGTTGAGGAGGCAGCGTGGCCTAGTGGTTAGGGCGCTGGACTTGTAATCCGGAGGTCCCGGGTTCAAATCCTCCTCCCTGCCACTAGATGGATTTGTCTTCGGTGGTCCCGAATTCAACTCCTCCACGCTTTGTATATAGCCAACTGGTCAGCCTCCTGCCAGTTGGGATTCTTAACAAGTTTCTGTTCGATTTAAATGGCAGGTCCACACCAGCCTTATGGTTGCCCTACTAGACCTGCCTTAACAAAAAGTTATGTATGTATGTATGTATGACGTAATGATGGCACAATCAAAGAGGATTTGCACTTTGATGATCAAAATAAACGGGGGATTTAATTCTTTTTTCTCGCGGTGGCTAAAAGAAATAGAAAACATGTTTTCCGTGTTTCTATCGAGTTATAGAAACACGAGTGGAAGTTTGGGAGAACGAGAAATGCTGTGGAAACACAAGCCGACAGGTGACTGTTTCCACAGCTTTTTCGAGTTCTCCCAAACTTTCACTTTTCATACCGGAAATAAGTAACAGGAAGGAGAAACGAGAACCAGAAATAAAATGTACGGAAAGCTGGACCTTTAGACCCTCCCATCTCCCTCCACTCCCGTTCCCCTGAATATTGCAGCCCTCTGCTCGATAGATATAATACGTAAAAAAGTCAAATAAAAGTATTCGTAATGCTCTAAAATGATTAAGTTCTTGGATGTTTCCAAACTTCGGTCTCTTTACCAGCGTTAAGAAATGCCGCCCGTAATTTTTTAACCCGGAAAGAAGTCTTGAAACGTCCGAGAATTGTATTATTTTTAGTGTATTAACATTTTTTTTTCAATTTTTCATTATCAGATCATACTTGCGCTACACAGTTCTTTCCTGATTTATCTTTTTCAGGAATAAATGCGTGTACGCATTGCGGCCCTATATTTTTTAGCAAGACGAATTGGCTCTCTGCACGCATCGCGGTCCAATGAGGCTTGACATGTGGCAGAATTTTTCTACTTTACTTTCTACGAGGGCTTCTATTTTTTTTTCTTATAATAAAAGCATAGTAGAGCTTTTAAGACCAACTTGCTCTCGACGCTTATCTTATCTAGTTTCTATAGCATGAAGCGGTTAGGAGTGTTGCAACGCCCCGTGATGAGATGCTAGTCTATCTCCATCGCGTGCAAGTGTTAGCATTCTGTCAGATTGCCCCAACAATTCACCGTTACCCATTTATATATACTCCTGGGTGGCACACAGAAAGCTGCGGTCGCTTATATTTCTCCAACAGCTACATTTTTACCGATTGTAAACGGAACAAAGGCACGAAATCAGGATCAGTATATATATATTATTAAGAATTACAAGCCGGCGCGTCAGGCAATAATTCGTACCAATTTTCTTTCCTTTTTTCGGAGGGGGAGGGGGGCACATTCGGCAAATAAAAAAACAAAGATATGACTTGTACAATTTTTTTTACGCTAGTGCTAAAATCGGATAACCGCCAGATTAGCGATATCAACTCTTTGATGAAAATTGGAGAAAAAAAAGTTATTTCATGCGCGTGTGTTATTCTATAGTTGAGGTGAACTCAAATAAACAAAAAGGACACAAATATCCTACAGTCAATTATATATGCCTAACGACACTGTTTGAATCATTGCAGTAAGTTTTTTGTGTATTGGTAACAGTTTTCCAAAGATATTTCAATCAAGGCCGAACCTCAGTGAATTTGAACACATGAGCTAGTGATTGTCAACTTTCTCCTTTTGATATCAATACTGATGGGGAGAATAAAGAAGTCATCAACCACTGAAAATCATCCACTGAACAAATCACTTTCCATTATATATCGTATATATACTAGCTATATGCAACGCGTTCGAGTGGTATACTATGGAATATCCCACGAGTCACTTGTATTTTCTCGGTATACACACGAGCCTTTAGGCGAGTGTGGTATACCACAAGAAAGTGTGGAGTAACTATTTTATACCATGCCGTAGAAATACGCTTTCTAAATTTTGTCGGGAATAAGAACGCAGCAAGGCTGCATTAACATTTATCCGCTGGAAAACGATTTTAAGACTCTGTGGTAGGACAGTTTTGCACTGAGGCCTAGGGAAACTAAGCCCTGATTTATATTTTGTCAGATTTACACTGCGCCGTTCAAGGTAATTCTTTTGGCACAGTCCGATATCTGAGACTGGCCTTTTATTGATATTTTCAGTTTACAATTGATTGTTTGGTAAAAGAAGAGATCACATTTTACCTGGCGAACAGAAAACGTGTCAGGCCACGCCTAAATTAAAAATACCAAGTCAAAAACTCTGTGTAACGAGCTTGGCCGGTTGCTCACGAACAATTCCTAAAAAATTTGAGCTGAAAAATAAATAAGAAAAAGCAAGCATCCACAACTTAATAAATACTTTGCGTTGAGGATATTGGAGAATAAACCATTATGTGTGTATGATTTATTTCGCTGGGAAAACCTTGTGTTAAGTTACACGTGTGATTTTGCGGGATTTTTTCACAATCATTAGCAGCAAACCAGCGAAGCAAACAAGCCGAAATAAAGAAAAGAAAAGGCGACAATGATCTTCTTTATTAGATTTCAACCGAGTAGCCGACATTGCAAAACACAAAGTGAAAACGCACAATAGTTTAAGGCGGTTATTAAACTACGATGAAGAAGTTTTAATTTTTTTGTTTTTCGGTAGGCTTAGACTACGATGACGCCGATAGAGTTTGCAATATAGATCAGAGCACGGACGGCTTATAAGGAAACAAGGTGTCCGGGCGAAATACCGCTCTATTAACGAAAGAGTTATGTGTGTAAATTAGCGCCGAGTACAAAGACACCCGACTGGGTAATTTCAAATATCGAAAGCTTTAATTATGACTCAATAGAGGGCGAATGTTTGTAGAGTTCGTTCGGCAAACACGAGATCCATGCGGGCCGTTATGGGAAAGCGAATCGAGAAAAGCCTACGTTCGGTAGCAAAAGGAAAAGCTAGCAAAGTTTCACGCCGAAAAAAGTTTCAGACAAATCAGTAGAAACTGTATTATATATTAAACCGGCCATCCGGCATTTAAAACTCAACTGCTTGGTCAAGAAATATTTTGCCACGAGGTTAACTTCCACACAGTTCTTCGGCAATGTGTCAGAACTGACGGACGTAAAATAGAAAAAAAAGATCTTCCTTTAATAACTAATATTTGCTGTGAAATTATTATTTCCTTTTGGCGAATTTCGGCCTATTTTGGTGGCGCTTGTTGAGAAAGTTAATTCGACTTTCAGTGCAAACAGCCAACAAAACTAACAAGGATTATTACCGAGGATAAATTTTTCCTCTTCTATATTTCCTCAGCTGCATTCTTGGAAATGTTCGTCGGAATAGTTTCCTTAAGCCTTCAATAGATTTTCAAAGCTTTTAACACGATCATAGCGTGCAAGCGATATCGGAATTGTCTCTTTTATCTGGAGTTACTGATCCCTTTTGATAAAGAGAAAATTCCAATAAAACTTGGCCTTGTCGGCAAATTTCAACATTTGCATTGTGGATAATTATTTGCGCTTAAAATCTAACAAATTTCATCAAATTCCCTTTATTCTTTTCCGAACGAGATTTTATCCTTCACAGCTTAATAAAATGAAGTTATTATGATTTTGGTGTACTCAAAAATTAACAATAAAAAAGTTCGATTTTCCATGAGTTTTAAGCTGAGTTTTGTATGCGACAGCGCGCTAAAAGATGCTTAGCTTCGAATAAAAAAGAATCGCCGAGTAGTAAAAATTGAACAAGTTAGCTTTTCCATACAATTTAGTTGTTTTGTGGTTGGGCTGTGATCTTAATATATCTGCTAGTTTTCCCTCTATTGTAATAAGACTGATAGAGACAATGGCTAGCTAATGAAAATAGAAAGAGGCAGAGAATTGTTTTCTTTGTACAGTGAGGTTTAAATCAAAAACACGTTTTGTGCAATAAACTTCTATTTTGAAGATTTCGTTTCTACTTAAAATCTTTTTCCAATTGTATGTTTTAAATCTTTCGCCAAGTTGCCATGGTATTCTAGTTTTCTAGTTCCATCTTATTTCGCATACAGTAGAAGTTATCCCAAACAAGTTCCTCGCTTTGCATGAGTTTGGATTGTGTAATTTTGGCCGGTTACAAACCTCGAAACAATTGTGTTTGACGATACTACGCTAAGCTTTAAAATATCCTCTTCAATATGCCCCTCGAGCAAGAACATGAGCCTGGAAAATTCTTGATTTCAACAGCTTTGTAGGTCAGAAAAACATATATAAATTGCAAGCTATCTTTTCATATTGGTGCTCTGAAAATAAGCTCTAAAACAAACTTGTATTTTTCCCGTGCAAAAACTGAAAATTGTCGTTTAATTTTATGATTTACGAACATTTAATTATTTTTCTGTGCGTAATTGAAAAGATAAAGGATTTATTCACCTTAAAACACTGGAAGGTCTGGTATAACAGCACGTGTTTGAAGCGATATGACTTTTGTCTGACTGGAAGTAGAGAAAAAATATACACGACGTGTCGTTTATACTTCGAAGAGGGACATTTCAACACAAAAATTATATATAACTTTTTGTCAAACTTCATAAATTTTAAGTTTAGATGTATAGTATTCTTTGGCTAGCAAAATTATTGAAGGGGCGTAACAAATGTTATATATTTCGGTTCTCAACAAATTGCTTTTTGTTTAGCTCGTAGAATTCCCAAGCACGCATTTCACTGTCAAAAATCGTGTTTTTGACACGATTACTTCAGTAACATCCTCAGCGCCAAAGAAGTATTGTTTTGGGCAATTTTGAGCACCAAAAAACGTTGTTTTGTGCGGCAAGTATGCAACAGATTTCAAGTTTTCTGTCCAAATGTTCGAAATTAAACTGGCCTTGTAATAAACTACAGCTAAATTCAATTTTACTCAATTTTATTTTTCTTTTGATTAGAAAATCTGACCGAAAGGACAATAATATTACGGTTACTATTCAATCCTTTCATATTGAAAATCACTTGTTAATTGCCGGTTTTGTGTTCGGGAAACGAGATAACGAAAAATACATAATGGTGATTTAGAATTACCTTGCAAGAGAGGGTTTTTTCTCACATCTATTAGAAGCTCCCTTCCAATACAATAACCTTAAGAAACGTAATTTATAATCTTGGTTTAGCCAAACCTGATTAATTTTATTAGCGGTCTTTCTTTTTCAATTCACACGGCTAGGAATTCGTCTGGGATCAGAGAGATATCGAATTTAAAAAAGAAAAACCACATCAAAGTTAGAATCAGTTTTACCTACGCACGAAGCCCTTTCGTTCCAACTCGCTTATTTATTTGCAATTTATTGAGGCACCTCACGCTGTGTTTACAAAATAAAACCTGCCGCCCGCTCTATATCAGAAAACGTTACCAATAAAGATCTTTTAGCAATACTGAATTTAGATTTCCTTCCTTAGTGTGTTGTCGAAAATTATTCCAGATCGCCACCTTTATAAAAAAAATGGACTATGACAAATCTGTAAGGCCTTAAACTGAGTGAATTATATTTCTTGTGTCTATGACAATTAAAAGGCGTTGCCTCAAAAGAAAATCGATTTGAAAACGTGCAGGGAAGCGTTTAATTTATCTCGCTAGCTAGCTTTTATTGCGACTGAGCAAGGGAAATTATTTTGCATGGGAGTGGTCTAATCCTTTCTGTACAAAGTTTTTGTTTTGCCTATATTCTTTCATTTGCGCCGACAAGCAGGGAATCAGAATGGAAAAATCATTCAAAACGAGTGTCTTCTTGCGGAATTAACTTAACTTTTATTGTGACATCATGTAATACTTAATTTGTCTTTACAATATGCGTGTCAAACAGGTAAAATGAATAAACTTAAAATAAGAAAGGAAAGAGGGCCAGTTGTCTTGATGTAACACAAAATTCGCAAAGATAACATTGAGGAAAATTCGATGAAGAGTAGGGAAACGTTTGTAATCCAAGGGAAAAAAAATTACAAATAACATACCTCCACTTGGCCTTAAAAACTAGTTCACTGGCACGACATTGGGCAATTTTATTGCAGGTTAACTGGTCTAAAACGCTATTTTCAGTTTTAGCAGTGATAGAAATCAGTTAAAATCTCGAGTTTCTGACGGAATTGGCTAAAGAAAAGTTTGAAAAATCCCCTCAAGGTTTAGAATGTCGCGACAGACATGTTCCCATTTGGCTCTAAAAGTCGGCCTGTTCATAAGCGCTACTTCATCAGAAAAACATGTTGCACACAAAGGTTTACTTGATGTTTGGTTTAAAAGTGGGTTGTAAAGAAATGTTTGCAAATGATCGAAAAAGGAAAAAAAAACAGATATTGTAGCTATTATTACTACTATTGTAGTTTACCAGCAATTTTGTTATATTCATGCAAACTTTTTCAAAATCTCTTGAATACTCTTTGGATATTGTACTTACAAGTCAAACCTTTTGACTTTCATAAATGTTAGATTATATCCGACAACGATCTTTTATTGAACTCTCTCAACTCAATCGGTATCTGGCCTTTCAGAATATAACAACGCCGCAAGATCAATTTGCAAAGAAGCAAGCGCTAAAAAAACCGTTGTCGTGGTATCTGTTGTCAGATTAACTGTACCCTGTTGACCCTGTTGCATGTGGAAACTTGATTCTCTACAGAGAAAACAGGTTTAGCCAAATCTCGATATGGAGAAACGCGTTGTTTTAATGGAATGGTTTTACACAACTGCGATTTCATTGTTGAAGGGTACAGTTAATTATTTGTCAACTTTACAAGATTGTCTTTTCAATTTTATGGCTGCAGTACTCACTCAAGTAGCGTAAATGAAAGATGCACTAGAAACCGTCCTAAGGTCAGTAAGAGTTTGCTTAACTTAACATTTTTAACAGTTTAGTAATTCTCCTAGACTGAAATCTACTATACAGTTATTTTGACATCGGTAATGCAATGCTGAGTAAGAATTTCTTTCTTCCTCAATGAAAAAGCATGCGATAATATTTTTCTCCAAAAATCAAGAATAAGGACTCTTTCCAATTACGAAACGGGTCGAAAGAAAATGACAGAGTAAAATTATACAACAAATTAAAAAAAGCACGTTTATTTCTTTCTTTTTCCTGTTTGTGAAAGTATACCAAACTTGTTACAGACAACTGGGGTCGAATTAAACACGTCTTTGAAATGAGAGAATTTAAAAATACAGAGCACTGCTTTTGTAAGTTTAAGATCAAAGACGGATCTTGCCTGTTGTGGCAAACCAGGCAAAAATCGACTGCGTTTGCAGACTACCAATCGTTTTGTCATCCAGGTTCTCAATACAAAAGAAAACTGTTAGTCTATGCTGAATTTCCTTTGGTTCGTTGGCGTTATTTGAAATTGTTGTGACTGGCCAAATGAAAAAAAAAAAGAGTGAAATATGTACCCAGTACAACAGATCATTGACTGTCAACTATGCATTGCCTAACTCACAGAACTCATTTGACTTCCTGTTGTAATTTTTGAACTAAGTTAGTGTAGTTACCCCCTCCCAGAGAGTTGATTTAGCCCGTGGTTCAATTTTGTCAGTAATAAAGCTGCTAACGTGAAAAAAATGGCAAATCCACCATGCTGAGGCATAAATCTGGCATCGTGCCGCTTTTTGCCTGGCGAATAATAAGAAACGTCAGAAGAATTCCGAAAGTATAAAGAAAGTTTGCAAATCGTCGACAGGGACAAAAATTCACCATGCAGCAAGTTCTGTTACAATTCATTCAGTTTGGCGCTAAAACTCCGAAAATGAGGTTTTTATTGCTGCTGAAAAGAATTGAAAGATTATATTTCGAGCAGTAAGAAATATATATGTCTGACCCTTACGTAACGCCCTGCTGGTATATAACGTTAACTGCCCAGTGTTTACCATCGAAAATTACCAAAAGGCACACGGGTGCAGTGAGAGTGACCTTGGCAAGGGCCAGTTAACTTCTAGTTAATGACGACCGTCGCGATAGATTAAAACTTCCTGACGAGCGATTTTCTGTAATGACGGTCGTTAAACGAAATCCAAAGTAGTCATAATTGCCAAATTACCACAAGCGCCATTACCCCGCAAGGAGCCAGTCACAACTCAAAGCAAAAACATACATTAACCTGGTGCAAAGCGCGCGCTGGCGGGAAAACGAGCTTACATCAAGCTGCCACAGGTGGAGTTGGTTTTGCATCTCCTATCCGTGTCGCACGATTTGCTTTGCTCAGAAAACGCACAAAGTCAATGCGATGGATTACCCAGGAAATTCAATTAGAATTGAGTCACCCCAGAGCAAATCCCTGGTTAAATACTCTAATATTATCCGTTATGCAAAGTGTTGGATGAAAATGTCTGCTAGTTAAATGCTGGCTCAACAGTCAAACAAAGTTTATTCAAGACGATGTTTGGGTGAAAAATGTTAGTCGAGTTTTAACATTACATTCCATTGGCCTCCAGACCACAGTACTTTCCATTCTTCACTTCTACTTAATGATCAATATCTCATTTCTTGTACAAATATCAACAGCAACGCAATAATGCTGGTCATGAGAAAAAACATAATTGATCAGCGAAGAGGTACTGCCTTTATGCTTGATATGATAAGATTCCTCTACCCTACATGGACCAAAGAAGTGATATTTTCTGACCCCATTTAGAGTCAAAACCGTCAATAAATGCTTTTATCATTTAATTGAGATCTGTGTGGAGAATTTGCATCTTCAATCAGGAGCAGGATTTTCACCACTTCAAAGATTCGCTGAAATTTAGTTCACCAGATACACTGTGTAATTTAACTGGGCGATTGCTAGAAAGAAAAAAATTGCGATTATGATTCTTCTGCAGAAGTTAAGTTTTCTTCGTAAAATCTTCAATTCACTGAATAGAACATTGAAATTAAGACCACCAGCGAAATCTTTATTTTTAATTTTTAATTTACATTGTATTTGTAAATCTCAGCAAGGAAACCTTCGAAAACTGATTGTGGATGAAAACATAATGCGACTGCCCATAGCTCAAGAAATTGGCGGCGAAAAGCAAACCGATTATTGGAATAATCCATCACTTTATATTAACATGGTTGATGACCCATTTAGGTCGGGGATGTTTGAAAATTACTTTCACTGTGGATAGCCAAGCAAACACCGCACGAGATCGTAAAAATCTCTCTACAAATTAGACTCGCAGAAGGGGCAAGATATTCCTCTAATGGCGGGTAATTCGATGCATAAACGACATTGCGGTGTTGTAAATTTACCGAATTACCGCTGAGAATTGTGTATTTATTTCGAATTGATAAGGATCTTCTTCCCGAGACATCTGCATAGATAAATAGAATTTCTACCTACACCGCTTGATGCCATCGTTACAAGCTCTCGGCAGGATTTTTTTTTTCAGCACTGTTTTATTCCCTTTGAATGTCTACACGAGCGTTTGCTTAACAGCAAATCGAACAACACTTTTGATGGAGTTTTTAAAATATCTAAAATATTTTATTTTTACTCTTGCCCGAGGCAAAGAAATAAATCTTGCTCTGATTCGAGTAAGCTTTGTTTCCCTTTTTTCTATCATACTGTAAACCATAATCGTATTTTGAGTCAGACCATCTGTCCCCTAAACGATCTCAAAAGAAACAAAAGTTTTCCTTTTCAAAACACTTTAACCCCTACGGTTGTTTTCCAAAGCGGCGCCTCGGCACGATTTCTATTTAATGCGAGGACCTTTTGAAAGCCAGGCGACAAACAAAAAAAAAAGAAAGAAAGAAACAGGTTTCCCTGAAAGCTGTGGTTCGCAATTTACAAAAGGAAGGTCACAGACAGCAAATTGCTCAAGATCGAAACCCAAACAGAACGCAAATACAACTGAAACTGTACCTTTTTCAATTAACTCACTATTCCAGTTTAGTCGTGGGAATTACCTTTTCTAGTTTTAAATCGTGTGTCTGGCTAATCGGCCTTAAATTTAAGAATTGGTGCTGAAGAATACAACCTAAGAAAGATTACCTTAATTTTAAATGTGCATACATATAAAATATTTTTTTCGCAGTTCCGCCTACACTTTTAGGAGAAAGTTGCGATAACCTTTTTATAAGTTTTTCCTTTATTCCTTTTCATTCTTGGTTACTTTGCAGCAATTATTGGAAATCTTTAAATAAAAATCAAAAATGAAAGTATTGTTAACGCAAAAACAATGCCATTCAAGCAGAACACGTAAGCCATCAAACTTTGAAACTGAACTTTGTGAAATGAGTCGCTCGCTGAGAAACCCTTTGTTTTCGCTCACACCACTGAAAGAATAAAAGCAATTTTCCCAGTGGTGTAGAAATCTTTTCATGCTTTTTTACCCCCAGCCGATATTTACATAAACAACGAATTTTCAAATGTTATTTCATCCTTTGCAAACAATAGCGCTAGTCTTTAGGTCTAATGAAAATTCAGCTTCCATGAATAGTACAAATTACTTGGAACGTTTGAGGCTAGCAGCTGAAACAATGACGCATTGTCTAGCGAATGGGAGTCAAGAGGAATACAAAAGAGTCGGCATGCTAAAAGAACACTCGTAAATAAACACAAAATGCTTTTGCGATCGATCTGTTGCTCTAGAAAACAGAGCAACTGCTTCAATTCATTTACGCCGGGGATTCTAAAGCCAAAAAAATAATTCAAGAATCAAAACAACTTTTAAATGGCTTGGTATCCTTTTTTATGAATCACTGCTTAAAAGTGGCTCCCTGTTCAAAGCTCATCGTGTTCGACAGGAAAACGATAAAATCACATGAAAATTTTCGCTCACAGTGGAATTGCGATTTCTTTTCTTTTACGTTTGAAGTGTTGGATTACCTTGATGATATTCCGTTTCAAGATGAAAGTGTGAATATTTACCGACACGTAGAAAGTTACCGTTATGCAAATGAAGAAAAGGTAATTGTCAGCACGATTTTGAAATACATGTACTCTTCAGTATCGGGGGAAAAATTTTCGCCAACGGGAAAGATTTGTTTCTACTCCTTTTTAATTATCGACTTTACTGACCTAACATTTTAATAATTTTATTCGCAACAATTACAAATTCGTACGGTTATTCAGCTTTTAAGGAAAATAATCGCTTTTATTTACATTGGAGTTTATTTAGTTGTGTCTATCTTGTGTGTTGACGAAATTATCGTGATATATTACACTTGCCCAAGGACATGTTCAAGGCCATTAAAGCTTCTATCTTTTAAGTGCATAAATTGCAATTTTGGTAACATAAAATATCGCACGATCCTTTTTTTTCTCTTTTTAGAATCTATAATAGCGATGTCGCAATCTTGTCCTCACTTTGTTCGCAATTTTGTCCATGAATTGTTCATGCCAGTGTTTCTAAGTTGATGACCTTGAATGTTTTAAGCTTTCTCCGGGGTGTTTTAAAATACGGTCCTATAGTTTTAAGTGCTAATGCTAGCTGCGACCAAATTGAGGTCTGGTTATCGACATAAACTATTGAGATTTTTTAAAAACACCTTTTGACTTATTTGTTTCGAATACATGGCTTCACAAGCTAACTGCTTTAACGACCGTGCACACACATGTATTAATAAAAGGTTTATTTATTTATACACTTATATGCATGTGATTTCTGCGCGAGATTAGTAGTGTCGCTTTTCTCAGTCGTGTATTGAATTCTGATTTGAAACTACTACTAAAAAGCGAATGGATTTTCTTCCAAAAAACCGGGAAACAAATTCAGAAAATTCTTGCCTGTTAGATTTTCACACCAAAGGAAATTAAAATCGTCTTTAAGTCATGGCTACAAATCGCTCGAGCAGGGGCTTAAATTCAAAGAAATTTATACGCAATGAAACAACGAGATAAATACAAAAATATTTGTCGTAGTTATTCTGCAGAAATTAAGCTTTTATACTGAGATAACGAAGTAGATATCTCAGGCAAACATTTTAAATGTATCACAATTGAAAATCCGAAGAGATTTCATAGCGGTGGCGACTCTTTGAAACGCTTCAAAAAATGATTATTGTGCTGTATAGTAAAACAACAATTCGAGGTTTTATTTTTAAACAGTAAAACATAACTAGCTTGTTCCTAGCCCATGAAACGATCAAGGAAGTCAAATTTAAAGAGCAGTCTGAATTTTAATTCTGAATTTAACTTAACTAAGAAAAGTTGCTGGTTAAAACTGATAGTAGTTCAAATGATTTCAACTAAAAATAATATCGCTTTCAAGTTGTACAAATGAAATTTGTTGAAATACAAACCATTTCCCTTGATAACATTTCAGCATGCATGTTTAGGCTTTCGCTTATAATTTAGCCTCAGGCATAAGTAAGAAATATGTTTTTCACTCGGCAAATATGCTATACCAATTAATTGCAATCGCTGTGAAAGTTATACCTATCAAACTCCGGCCAAATCTTATAATTATCACAAAAAATAAAGATTTTCTTTTTTTTACTTAACTCTGTTGATAAAATAAAAGATATATTTTCTTAAATCGTGGAGGGACCTATGATACAAGACAGAACTATCCCATGACCAAACCAACTCAAAAATAAAATACAACCGAAATTGTAAATATATTTAGTATTGCTTCAGTAACATACGTGAAATTTTCTGTCGACAAATCTCAACTGAAATCTGCTGAATCCGCTTGCAAATGTCGGTTGAATGCGACTCAATACATACATACATCTTAAATTATTGCATGTGCTCCAGTATAGAGCGAACTACAGACCACTGACTTAAATTTCGGCAAGACAATAACTACAGTGGGGACCAAGTTAGACCACTAAATATCCCATTAACCCCGCCGAGGACATAAACACGCGTGGGAGATCGACAGAACTGTGCGTTTTAATTTTACGTCAAATACAACTCAAAAAGAGACTATTGGCGAGAATATTTAATAAAGGAAAGCCTTTTCGTTTGGTTTTGATATCTGTTACAATATCGGTAGACGTATAATTTTCACAGATATTGCCCGTGCTCAAATCATCAGTTTAACAGAATCGAAAGCGAATTACATACGAGGTAGGAAAAACAATGCAGAAATATAAATGTCTTATTGCTCCAGATTTTAGTTTTAACTAAACTAGCAGGCCTATTTCAGTTCGAAGCAATTAATATTAAAAAACAAAAAATATATTTTCGTGGGGCAAAATGTTGATATGTCATCGCCAAATTTAAATTTTTGACGAGTGACTGATTTGATAAAAATCAATCAGAAATCGTTATCGATTCTCGGTACGCTGTGGGAACACAGCTTTTTCGACGTTTAGTGAGAGCTATACACTTGTAAGGCTTGGTAAATATAACGAACGGAACCACACCTCGGTGAACTCTTTAACAAGCCTAAAAGACTGTGTTTGTTTAGTTGTTCTCCAACGTTTCTTAAACAAACGAAGCGTAATTTCACATAAATTCTAGCTTATCTGAGGCTTAAAATCATCTGAATCGAAAAAAAGAGAGACGGTTGTTATGGCGAAGAGAGCTCTCAGATGGAAGTCCAAAATTGTTTTAAATGATCATGTATAGATGCGCAGATGGAGATTAGGCCGTGAAAAGCTCATTTTGATCGTGTCCCTTTGGTTTTTTCTTTTGTATTTCATTTCAATGGCAATCTTCTGGCTTGATGAGCGCTGCGCTTGTGAAGCGCGTAAAGTAACACGCGCAAGCTCTCAATTTCCTTTCGCTCTTCATTTCAGCAGGAAATGAGAGATGAACTTTAACAAAAAAACTCTTACATCCTTTAGCGAAGTCTGTGGAAATTTAAATATAGACATTTATACTCCAATGTTACATTCGCGCGTCTTAATCTAACTGTAAAACAAAGAACGGAAAAAGTTTTACAAAAGACGTGATTAAAGCTTAGAATGATGCGGTACGCCCTGGCAAAAAACAATCTCCCGAAACACAAAGAAAACCTTTTGAAGGGCAAATAAGTTTTTCGAGTGTGATGAATGCCGTTCTTGCAAAACCTCTCCAAGCCATTTATTTGTGTTTGCTCTCAGAAATACCGCACTCTTTTCAATAAATTTTTAAAGAATAGGCGAGCTATTATTAAAATTGAGTTCGAATAATTATTTTTTGCATCCGCCCGAAACATTTCACTTTTTCTAAAAGAAAACACACACGGAATTGTAAAGGCTTAATTAGTCAGCCCGTTATCAATGGTCTGTACTGTTAAACGGAGCAAAGTTATACAATGATAACAAACCAATTCATTTTACAAGCAAACAAGCAGTGGTAAATAGCAAAAAAAATCATTTTGGTGGGTTCAGAATTTTACTTTTGTGCCGGACAAAAATTTTTTGCTGAGACAAAAGGCGTTCATTTTGCGAAATTGTTTTCTCGATATAATTACCAGCGCAAAAGCTCAGATTTTTCGTTGCGGGTCATATTTAGGCGATCACTCTTTCAAGTTCCGGCTCGTTTGCAGATCTCATTTTCGATAAGATTGCTTAAAATTGAAAATAATTCCTAGCCTCTCAAGATTGATAGCACTGACTGATAGAAAGGTCATTAGAATAATAAAAAACAAAACAACTCTTTTAAACATGTCACATTTGGAGGCTTTTTTGAACAGCGCGCTGTCATAGTGTTTGGTTCGATCAGGGGACGCAATTTAAATGGCTCCCTTAAAAAAAAGATAATAAAATATTGAAATATTTCGTAAGTCGAGCGTATTGCTATCGAAGGGTACAATTTTAATTCGGATTTTACTTCTCACAGACGACGCTATTTAGATGGGCCATTCAAGCTTTTTGCATGGTAATACTTTCAACGGAACACTATAACAACAAGCTTTCAGGAGTTTTCATTCACGAATTACCATGATAACGACTCGCCTATTGTCCGCAAACAAAAGATTATTAAACGAAAGGAAGTGGGTTCTTTCATAAAGGGCACTTATGCTTTAGTACCATTCACAGCCTAGAGCGATTAATCAGTTCGCTTATAGGCATGGAATTGAAAATGCAAACGAACCTCCATCTTTGCGATAAGTAATGAAAAAGTAAAACCAAGCCTCTCCGACCAAAACCATAATTGAATAAATTGTGAAAAAAACTTCAATAAACTCACCACTTATATTAAATATCTATGTACAAAATCTGCGACGCGATACGATGCCCGTGGCAAATTCTCCCGAGCGAACACGGAATAAAGCCAATGAGTCAAACATTGAAAAAAAAAAGGTTTTGTTGTGTATTTACTGAAAGATCTCGTCATTGGAGTTAGCAATTTCACGGCGAGACAAAAGCTTTCATAAGCGAAATGTATTCTTATGCTAAACGGGCGAATAAAAGGCCAGATAATTGATCATTTGTAAGGCAATTCGTCGTAGGAAAATGACAGACCCACAGAAAGAATCGGATATTTACATTGCTTTACTTTCAATATAAATTAATAATTTTCCATTGCAAGTTGAATATTAACGTGGTGTTTGTGAAAACTACTCGCCAGGAGCGATGGAAGTGCGGAATTGAACTTTCAAAGGAAAAACATACTGCCCTTTGTTCGTGGCGGCTTCCCTCACAAGGGCCGCTGAAAGCATAAAGATAGCTGAATTTTGAGTGCATTGTCTGTGAACAATGGGAACGCAATTGATGACTTGAAAACAAAAGTTCGTCTATTGTACTTTCGCCAAACCAAAATAGAAAATTATTTACAAAATCCAAATATCTCTTTGAAACACCAATCAGGGTAATATCGCAAAACATTTCCAAGGAACCACTTGAGGGAAATTTTCAAATATAACTTCCTTTATTTTAATTGGATAGCCTTTTCGTAAAGTGACGTGGTTCGAATACTTTCTGAAGGCGAGAATGAAACTCAATTATTTCGCACGCATGCTCCGACACGCGTGCGTTTGATCTTTACCGCGTGAAACAATCACTGTTGAGTTCAGTTTCAACGAGCTAGCGACGAGCACGGACCTTATTTACTCTTGACAACCTAGAAGTTTCTAGGAGCTTGAATATTCCCACCATTGCAAGCAAGGGATAAGTTACACCAACATGGCAAAGCCCGTAGAACACGTGAAGCGCCCAATGAACGCCTTCATGGTCTGGTCCCGAGAAGAGAGACGAAAAATCGCCCAAGATAACCCGAAGATGCACAACTCCGAGATCAGCAAAAGACTCGGAGCTGAATGGAAGCAGTTGACGGACGAGGACAAAAAGCCGTTCATCGAGGAAGCGAAGCATCTAAGAGCCCAGCATATGAAGGAGCATCCTGATTATAAGTACAGACCCAGGAGAAAGCCCAAATCACTCCTAAAGAAAGTGGACCGCTACCCATTCCCTCTACCGTGCTTAACGACTTCTGACGAATTACTCAAGTGCAGTCCGCCTGGTATTCCGACGTCGTCGTTCGTGACCGACCCGTACGCGTCAACCGTGAACGGCAAGACGCGGTCGTTCCTACCCGTGTCGTCAGGGTACAGTTTTGACTCGAGTACCGGCCACTCCATTACCCCATCAAGATTCGACCGCGGACTGGAGATTCCAAACGCTGTCCGCCCCGATATGCTAACGGGTGGCCAAATGTACCCTCATTCGCTGTACCCAAGCGCTCAAACGACAAGTTCACCTCTGCTGAACGCCTCCGGAATGCCCGTTCTTCCTGGCGGCCAACTTAGCCCCCATTCGCATCTTCACGCCGTACAAGGAGCTAATGGACAGTACACGGTTCCTTGCAACTGCACAACGTGGCAAGGACAAGATGTACGCAGGCCAGTTGCCTATCTACTCCTTTAGCCGAGTGACTGACTCTTAAATCTATTTATCGCGATGGACTATTTATGTATAATACAGCAACTAACTGGTGTAAATTATTCTTATCGAGCAAGCAAGAATTTTATTATATATATATTCCGTGCGAGTTCCATTCGATTTTTTTTTCTAGGTTCACCAACCGCCGACGAAAACATTTCACTGCGTAGAGATGTTGAGTAGTTTGACGAACGAATTTCTGACCACATTAACCGTTGCTTGCTTGATCACAGCGCGTCAGAATTTGTATATTATATAGCTAAGTGTGTGAATATTTAAATATTGAAATAATTCTCATTCGACCTCATTTCAAGGGTTAGTAGCTTGAAGGACCCACTACAAAATTCCGACTCGGTTCGCCAGCAGAGCGATTCCAAATAGTCTGGTCGCGCGCTATTTACAAGAGCGAATTTCACTTGTAATTTAAATTTGACAAAACTAACCCAAAGTTTTCACCGATCTGTCACATTAAAATTAGCATTGAATGTAATTTGTTGTCAGCTTTTGTTGTCTCAGTTGGGTTTATTTGACACTAGCCTTCATGATGAAGGATGAGAGAATTCCGTTAGCACCATAAATTTTCCCTTGCCATCGGTTGACAAGCCTTTCCTCCCTTCTGTACAATGGCCACTGCGTTCGTTTACATCTTTTGTATTTAGGTGTAAACTATGTGTGTGTGGTTTGAAATAGCAAATAGTTTTGGTACTCATTCAGTGGAAACAATCTACGGATAACAAGTATTTAAGCATCGCAATCATGGCTAAACACGCAGGATTTCAGGAGAGAAAGTTTGCGTATGGGGAGTGCATTTTCTTCGGGGTTTCCTTCGGGTTCAAGGAAGGCGAATTTGTATAATAATTAAAGAAACCCTAAACAGATGGCGTCCCGCGAAGAAAATTATTTCCTTCAAATGCATCTTTGAACGGAAGCATCTGTAATCTTATTGCTGCTTAGAAAGCCTCACAAAAAAACTCCCCCTTCCATCGATTTAGGTCGACATCCCGTCGTTTCAGTGAAAAACGCAGCTGTAGAAGACCGTGGACAGTGTCTCTGCGGCAAGTCATTGTAAATCTTGCTTTCGCATATTGATAATTATATAAAAGAAACAGAAAGACAAGGGGCCGAGAATAACAACATAATAAAAAATACATGAGGTGTTGAATGAAAGAGATGACATAAATAAATAAATGGACGATCAAGAAGAGATAAAATGAATAACAAAGGTGAATGAATTACAATTGCTTTAATACTAATATCTCCATAACAAAAGATTACATCCACAAAATACAATAAGTGAATAGCGGCACAATAAGCGAATCGGTAAATATGGGAAAGGCAGGAATGAAAAGCACGGCTTTCGGAATAAGCATGGCAGTGATGAAATGACTCAAATGGGTATTACATATTTGTAGATGCTTATAGAACGCGGCGGGGACACAATTGGTTCAAAGAGGCTACCGCTTAGAGCGCATCTTAAACAAACACGATGAGAAAAGGGGGCGAATAGCTCATAATCGACACTATTCTAATCGTTTTTAAGTCATTGAAAACGGGAATCGCAAGGATTATTTCGTGTTGATTCGTGAAAAATTCCCAGCCAAAAGGTCCTCAGCTCAAAATCGCGCGGATTACATTAGCGCGCCCAGGCAGATGGTGAAACAGCGACGGGTCTTTGTAAACTCCGTGCGACATTTATTGGGCTTAAAGAGGCTATGCAAGTGACAAAAATCAAAGCTTTCAATTACGGCCATTGTCTTTGTTTTATAAAACACAGGGATTGTTTGTAAAATGTGTTCAAGATGATCTGTTTGCCGATTTGCGAGAAGGTTTGATTTCGGCCACATTCGGTTTTCGCTTCTTGTGCGCGCGAATTTTTTCGTTATTTTCGGCGGGAAAAAAATTCCCGCGAAAACGTTGGCTGTCGCGAACGTGACAACGCGGGAGTGTGCGGCGCTTTTCGTCAAACAAGTTTCGCTTATATGTAGTAATAGCCCAGTCATTAGCTGTCAATGTGTCCTTTTCGGCACTTGAATTTAAGAAAACATAATCTTTAATCCCACGCTCCGAGGTGTGAGCTGTACTGAAAGCGATATCCATAATCGATCAATGTTGTTTGCCGAACGATCGCAGTTCTTTGGTTAAAAACACTCTAGTTTTATCGCACCTCTTAAGATTATCAACAGCGACAAGAATTGTACCCCTGGGCAAGGAAATGGGAAATACAAATTTGTTTTCTCGCGCCGACATTTGTCAGCATCGCTTTTCTCTTAATTGTTTGGCCTTACAGAGATGATCAACACCTTACCAACGGGGTTGCGAAAAAAACTGTTCGCTCCGAAATTACAACATTATACTTGGTAACCTGCGTTTGTTGTATTTAATTCTGTCTCCCGCTGAATAAATGGCAAATGGCGAAAGGGTGCTTATTGCAAACAACGCCAAATAGCTTTGATTGCCTTTCAGTGCCCCGGCAAGCGCCTAATGTTAAGAGTTTAAAAGTTCGAAAATGCTGTGATCTTTCCACGGTAATTATGTGGAGCGCGGCTAAACCCAACTTTGTCAAAGTGTTTTTGGGCTTTCCGTGCGACAGGGGAAATCATCATAATAAAAGATTTTTTATGATTAAAAACGCACGGAAAAGAAACTGAAAAAAAAAATTGTACGGTCAAAGAAAATGAGCGATGGGCTTAGCAAATACATTGTGAACTTGACCGTTAGGAAGACAAACTGTGTTTTTCACCAGTGGCGTACTTCTTGAATAGAGATTGATAAGCTCACTCGGTGAAAACTGCACTTCTGTCAAAATCGCCTACAGCGTTTGCACTTAATTACCGACGAAACAAAGAGTTGAAACACAGGTTTAAGTTTTCGAAAACTATTACAATTACTCAATTGCATTGAACGCCGAGACAAAGCGAGCGTCAAAGCTAAAAGTTTCGATTCATTAGGGCCGACATGCGAATCGAGCCTAGAAAGTACCGAAGCTAAATAAGTAATTATGAGGAAATAATGGGTTGATGACCGAGTGGCTGGCAGAAATATATCCCGTATTATTTATTAATGCAAATGTTTAAACTAAAATGAAAACTTTCATTACGAAAGGATGTTTCTGGAATAATGAACGCCGTTAAGTCGCAATTTTATCAAGGAAGACAGCCGTTATTAAGGGGATTTATTCGCGTCAGTCACAAATCTAAACAAGATCTTCGAATATTTTGCAAGTGTATCGATTTCAAGTGGCGTTTCGAGTTAAATGTGCTAAATTTTTTTCAAGTAGCTTTACCTAGCTTGGCTATTAAAATACAAAACTGTGAATTTCAAATCGATAAAAATTAGCGATAGGGGGTCGACGTCGAAACATATTAATTTCTAAAAACCGGTCGATTTTATGTTTTGAAAAGATGGGGAAAACGTTAATAAAAATAAAAAGACACTAACAACAGCTCAAAGCAAATGACATTTTCTGTTGACCAATTTCGACTTTCCGGTAGATGAACGTCAAATGTAACTTTTCAGTTTGTTATTAGCTTTCAGCCGACACAAAGTTATCATGGTTTCATTAACAAAGGATTACAATCAAAATTACTTGCTATGTGTCGTGTATGCAAATATTGGAGATAAAATCCCCATTTTGTCTGCTGATAAAATCAGGAGCCAGAAGCAAATTGTCCCGCCGGACTGTCAAACGTAAAATAATGCTGATTAAAAAAAATGCTGTTCAGTGTGCGTTTGCGCGTTCGTATAATAATAATAATAATGAAAAAAGAGCTTTATTTATTTATTTTTTTCTGGGAGCATTAGAGATGATTCTATTTTTTTTTGGTCCTTTAAAAAAATTCAGTTTCCAATCGACTCGTCCCCAGGGATTTTTAAAATGGCGGCCCCTTTCGTTCATTCGAGGCCACGAGCAATCAGCGGCTTTCGCCATTCCATCATGCTTATAATTAGTTCAAGATGGCGGACAAAATGGCCTTCACAGTAGCTTATTAGTACACATTTTTGCCCCGATCTCTTGCAATTTTTGAAGTATGAGTTGGATATTTGGATCATCGAAGACGCCGAAATCTCAGCTACCACCTACAACAGCTCTGCAGCAGCAAAGGCTAAAGCAAATTGAATCATTACGTACGTTTCACAAGTAAGTACTTCTTCCTTCATTTTTCCCTTGCACATAAATTCCAGTACCTGAGCTTCTTTCATTTGCGCAGTACACCGAACGGAGAAAACCACGGCTAACTTTCAGTGTTTCTCTTTAAAGCCTAAATTCCCTCACAATCGAACTTCGAGCAAGCGACTCTTAACTATTACCCAATTGCTGGCTTGCAACTGACGTCACGGCAGCCATGCTGGGGGACAACAACAAAGCGTTTTCCTCCGCTGGGAACTAAACTTTTTTATCATGCAAATTCTGCGAAAAAGTTTTTTATTGTTTTGACCACCAACATGGCCGCCTTGTCACGTGGTTGCAAGCGATCAATACCTACCCGGCGGACAAAATTCCAGGCTTCCTTCCCTCCGGGCCATTCCATTTTATATTCACACACCCCTGTTGACGAGGTAAGTCAAAATGTTCCCCCTAAGGAAAAAAAAAGATCAAAGTTCCGACATGCTACCCCCTTCAGAAATAACTCGATTTTTCTTAGGGCGCGTTCATTTGGGAATATTCTGGAATAAGAATATATGCTGGAATATATTCTGCCTGAATTGCAGAATAGCCGGAATGGAAATCCAAGTATTCCGGAATAGGAAGAGCAGCCAAACGAACGCTAACTTGCATTATTCCAATTATTCTTATTCCGGATTGATCCCAAACGAACGCGCCCTTAAAGGGGCACTATCACGGCTGATCATAGAAATTTCTAATTTCCTCAGTATATTTCCAAATGCCACCAAATACATGAATAAATTTGATAAATAGATCCCACAAAACAGGATAGAACAGTTATTTTGAGGAAGAAGTACAGGATTGCAAGGATGGAAGTGGATTGCGATTGATTTTTGGACAGGATGTCCAGAATTCAAAGCTGCCATTCTGGTGAAATTTTGAACATTTTATTAGTCACTGTTTCCTCTTAGTTGATATTTCTTTGCATTTACCACTGTAAGCCTTTTTTTCTTCCTATTGCAAGACAATTAAGTACAATTTATAGCAAGCTACAGCCCATTCTTATAAAATATGATATTTCAGCCGTGATAGTGCCCCTTTAAGTAACCCCATCAGAAAAAAGCCAACTTTTCCCTAACCTCTTCAAAACTATTCGAAAGATCAAAGAATGCCGACAGAGCTACCCCCTCAGAAATGACTTTCAAAGCCCCTTCAGAAAATGTCTAGGGGATACAATTATTATTTTTTTTTTGGAATGGCCCTCTGTCCTTGTACTGCCTGAACCTTGAAAGAACTAGTGCGTCTAATAATACTGACCAGATGCACTTATTTACAGGCAATACGTACAATAAATTCAGATCAGGAAAGCAGACACAATTTCACATTCTCACATTTGAGACATCTTATTTAATGCACACATGACAAGGACTGTTCCTACCTTCCTTCAATTCCCCACAGCAAACACATTCCGATGAACTTCTTGCCAGACCAGTCTGCAACTCTTACCATCCTACAAACAAACAAGACAATCAGAATTATACTACCTAGTATAAAGGAAATCCACTTTTTAATATCACTTTTCCTAACCAATGTTGGAAAGTGATGTCAATCACTGCAACACAACTTTGTAGCTTACAATGAGTTATTGTTAACAGAGCCTTAGACCTCTACTTGCTACATGGCAGGTAAAGATTACAGGGCAAAAAAACTTTAACTTCTCCACCCGCCTGAGACAAGTATATTTTGATCTTTGATGAGTGGAATTCCAAAAGCACTGTCCAACAGGACAAGTAGAATTTACCAGGAGAATTGTTTCATTGAGTTCTGAATAGCCCAATTTCGATATTTTAAAATTCAGCCTAAAACAATAGACAGCACTATGAACGTTAATAGTTTATTCCCCGGAGCCTTGTACTGAGGTCTATTGTTTTAGGCAGAATTTTAATATATCAAAATAAGGCTATTGCCTATATAAGCTAACCTGTTTTCCACAAATTTTTGTTTAATCATAAACTTTCCCGTTTTTGATATCTCTTGTTGAAAACTGCTATCCACATTCCATATTTTGGAAAGTGAATAATTGTGATCTCATTTGTGGCCACAAGTGACAAAAAAGCAAGTGCGTAAAATTATTGTATTTAACCAAAACATTTTAAAATTGTATTTATTTATTTAATTTTTTTTTTTGGTGGGGGGGATGAGTGCCCTGAAGAATTTCATACTTTTCACCCCCTCCCCACATCCTCTATCCCTTGACCATCCTCCCTCTCTCCCTTTCTCCCTCCTTCTCTCCCTACCCCCTCTCTCTCCCTCCCTCTCTCTCTTTCTGCCTCTAACCTTCCCCCTAAATTGTCCTCCATCTCTCCCTCCCTTCTACTCCCCCTCTCTTCCACCCTCTCTCCTTCTACCCCCCCCCCCCCCCTCCCTCTCACTTTCCATTCTTTTATACTTTGCTGCTAACTCCAAGATAGGGCATTGTTTCG
This sequence comes from Meandrina meandrites, assembly GCA_963693305.1. Classification (NCBI taxonomy): domain Eukaryota; kingdom Metazoa; phylum Cnidaria; class Anthozoa; order Scleractinia; family Meandrinidae; genus Meandrina; species Meandrina meandrites. Next base: position 27,983,780 of record OY855911.1, on the reverse strand, counting down.
TTATTGTTGCATTATTGTTTGCAGTATCACAGAAGTACAAAGAGATGTGGAATATAGAGTCACTTTCAATGTGGGAACTTCAACTGTTTTCCTGAACGTGTATGAAACAAACTTTCTTTTCTTCTACTCCTAATCATTTCACTGATAATTTATTATACATAGTATGAAAGTTATTTATTAATATGATTATTATATATTAAAATGTTTATTAAGATGTATTTTTAGAATTATATGTAATCTGCACATGCCAATAGTTCCTTGCAAAGTGAGACTGGTGATAGACAAAAATTCACAAGGCCAATGATTTATCTTTCAAACAGCTCACTCTTGATCTAAATAGCTTAATCAGAATTTACACATTATATGATTAAAAGTTTATTGCTAGAGAAAAAACAATGCGATGATGTTGTTATATTTATTTTTAATTAATTAATGTAACTTTTGCTTCTTCACTATGTCACTACAGAACTCTACCACCTCAATTTCCTACTGAGAGGCCTATAGTTAAAGTTTCACCACCCCTGCTTCACCCATGGGTTAATGATCAAGTAAGGAATCTTTTATCGCAAACTCATCTTTGGTCAGTTTACTGAAAAATAGACTCGGTTTTTCTAATGATTTTATTTTCATTCTATTTCTTAGATGGTGGTTGTGGGATGTCCTGGCATAAATAGTGTAAGAACAGTATATATGTTTCTTTTCCATGTGAATGCATTCATCTAGCTGTCATTTGCTAGATACATAATACATATATTATAAATTAATCTTATATTCTTATTATAAGTCCTTTAACCCAATAGTTTTCAACACAAGTTGACCTGTGACGAGAATAAAGAAATTTGCTATATGAATAGAGCTTGTTAACGCATTGGCTAAAAGTTGGGGGTGCCAGACTTTCCTATAATGCCTATAGAAATTACCAGTGTTTATGCCCAGCTGCCTGGCAAAATGATAGCTGCAACAACATGGAAAAGGGAGGGATGTAACAAAACCCACTAGCCTGGAACCTCTCTAGAAGAATATTCCCCTTGGCCTTTCTTGTACTGGCCTGAAGACTTTGAGTGATACTGTCCATGTACAGCCCTCACACTCATTTTATGAAGTGATTATCAGCTTGAGGATATGGTCTTATCTTACTACCATATTCTCATAGCAGTTAAACATGTTTACAAGTGAGGAGAATTTAATTATTAAACTATTTTTTAGTTTTACATGCACTCAAACCTGGGTAGAGCAGTCACAGAAGTTGTCAAAGAATTCTCTGACCACCCCCCTCAGTTTCTTGGTCCACTGACATCCCAGCCTCAGTAAGTACAATTACAATTTTCAATTTTGTCTGTTAGTCCCTTAATGAGATCTGAGTGATTGAATAATAATTTCTTCATCTCATTTGTCAGTAATCTGAAATGTAATTAATAAAAGTTCTACTATGGCATACATTGTACAGTCAACTCTCGTTATAGCATACATGTTTGGGACATTGTTTAGCATCCTTAATAGTGTGAGTCTATAAAAGTTGGGTATGATATGAAATATCATACCATATATGAAATATCATATCATATATGGTATAATATGAAATGTAATTAATAAAAGATCTAATATGGCATACATTGTACAGTTAACTCTCGTTATAGCATACACGCTCGGGATATTGTTTAGTGTCCGTAATAGCGAGAGTCCATAATAGTGGGGTCTGAGGAAAAAAGAGCCGTTAACATTCGTTAAATGATATGGACTATGATGTGCCTATCGACAGCGGTGAAACTGCTAAATAGTCATTGGGTATGGAAGATGACTGTCACATGTACAATGGATGAGGGTTTGACCTCATCCAAGGAAAAGGTGGAAGCTGAAGTGAAAAAGCAAAGTCTTGTACAGCTTCTGAAAGGATTTATGCAAAACTAAATATTCCAGAAGTCTTTTGAAGTGTTTTTGACTCTAATAATAAAGAGCAACAGGCTGCAATTTTCCATAATGATGCTACACGAGAAGCTCACAATGTCTGCTTTATCAAGAGCCAAAACAATAAAAATAAATTAAAAATTGTTCTGTTGGTGCGACGAAAGTGTCTGTAATTCAGTAATAGCGAGAGTCCGTAATAGCGGGAGTATAATCCAGTTAAACCTCTACAACTTTAGCAGGGGATCTGGATTTTGTCTGCAATACCTGTAAATCGACATTGTCAATATAAGCACATCTGTAAATATCCTTAAGGTTACACAATACCTTCGAGGGTGTCCTTCGGGAAAAAATTCGTACGTGCGTTGTTTTAAAGTAAACTACCACAAACTATATATCAATAGAAAGGTAAAGAACTGTAGAATTCGAAAAAAAATATCCGCTGTTTGTCAGAGCCATTCTTGAGAAGAAAGAAGCCGATAAACCGAAAACGACCAAGTGTCATTCCGCCGAATTAATCGGGTATCAAACACAACCACTATTGCAAAAGTACTGCACAATGTTAATCAGCAAGTATCAATCTCTCAAAGGGTGTCAGGCTTTTTCGTTATTCTTATTGGTTATCTTTTTATAGACCCGTAAAGTTTTAGTAGCAAATAATTTGCCGACCCCGTTGCGTTCGCGGCCGTAAAATGAGAAATATCCAAATTAACGCTAATCCCCGACACCCTTTTGTTCCTCGATGGTTAACGAATGTTCTGGCCAAATTTCGTTAGAATCCGTCAACTCTACATACCCTATTAATTCATTCAAAGAGATGGTATTCTCGTGCGAAACGATTGCGAGTTTTCGCCATTTGAAGATTTGTAAACACGTTACGCCCTTCTGTCAACAGGATATGCCGCCGGCCAATGAGATGACGGCACCCCTACCGTTCACAGCAAGCGAAACGATGTTCGCGGGAATTCAAAGACATTAATAGTGTGACAGTCACGTATGTTCTCTTTGTTGAACTTGAGCGTACGAGAGAAATGGAAAAACTAAGAAAAATATGCGAGGGAAGAGTACAGAAAATGAAGTAGCAACGGGTAGTTCGATTTGTTCGAAGGATTCCTTGTCGCTCTCGGCCAAGTTTTCCTTCTTGCTTTCGGCAAATCCCGCTTTTGTCTTCTTCATAGGTCTTGTTTCGGTTTTTTGTCGCTGTCCAAGGACTTTTGCTCTATTTTTTAACTTGTTTCATGACCTCAATAAGGCCAAATAGAGAATCGAAGAGCGATAAAACGAAGATTGAGAATAAAAGAGAAGCAAAATCACATGTAAACAAAACAATGCTAATGATGTCCTTGTAATAAGAGCTCGCTGCTAAGGCCGTTTCGCGCAAAAACATCGCCGGGGAATCAACGCGCTATGACGATTATGACACCTAACTATTTTATTAACTTTTATTTAAAAACCCTTTTTTCGAAATAACTCGCGTGAGTTTTAAGATTTTACCTTAATTTTTGGGGAAATGTTAGATCTAAAGTAAACTTTTATTTTAGTCCAAAAAAAATTTTTTCGACAAAAGTAGACCTCTGAAGGTATTGTGTAACCTTAAGAACGCTTGGTACAAACATTTTAAATTAAATTAGCTCAAGAATAAGTTTTTTTACTCCTTATTTAGATAAAGATTTTTATATTGCGATATTTTAGTGATAATTTTTGTATGAACATTGTAGCTTAGCTTTTAAATTTTTAACTTACATTTAGATTTTTAATTTGGTTTTAACTAGATTTTAAATTAGATTATTGTTTATAGTAGATTTTTAACTTTTGAGGACCACAAATTTATTAGTTGATAAACTATTATGTGTCACCCTCGATAAATAAAGATTGATTGATTGATTGATTGATTGATTGATTGATTGATTGATTGATTGATATCGAGTGTTTGTAACAGCGGGGAGTCTGCAAGGCAAGAGTTGACTGTAATGGGCTTACTTGTAACTTTTGCCGCCAACTGGAGTCTGGTCTCTATTCCTTTTACATCTAACATTGTAGCATTTGTGTTATACAGTACTGTGAGTGCAGTAAAAACCTGTGTACGTAAGAACCTAGATTTTTCCAACTCAGGCTAAATAGGTTGTTATAGAAATGGTATTTAGGCTACTTAGGTTCATAAACAGGTTCTTAATTTGATAAGGGCACTAGCAATCAGCACTGTCAGGTACATGTAACTACTACAGGGCATATGTGATGTGGAATATATATTGCTGCATTAAATAATTTTCTAGAATACAGTTTAGATGATAACCATGCAGTAAATTTATCTTTGAATCTTGCTGACTGAAACATAGACTAATTTATTTCCATATTTTCATCTGTGCCTTCAATTTTGTAAAATACGAACTATTGAAAGGCTAAATAGTCTCTTATGAAAAGGGGGTTTAAAATGAGAATTTTAGCCTAACAGGTTCTTAAATTTTAGGTTCTTATCCGTGGGTTTTTACTGTAGCTTACTTAATTAAGTTTGACTAGGATGAACATTATTATGCTGTCACCAGCGTTAAATTATCTTCAATTTTAATTCCCAGATTCCCATCAAGTTCAAGTGGATATCAACCCTTATCGCAATACAGTTTTTCTGGATTTCCTGGTTTTCAGTATGCTCCGCAATCTACTGCGCCATCCACTACACCTTCCTATTCTTCACTTAATTCACCAATAAGCCAATACTCACCACTTGCTGTTACAAGCACGGGGGCTATGCCACACTTGTCAGGAAACTCTCAGGTATTGTTTGAATGCGGTCATTCAGATCATTGGTTTGTGATTCAGACAAAAAAGCCTTCTATCTGTTCTGAGAGTTACCCAGGGAGGAGCGGGGGGGAGGGGGTTCTCTATATAGTGGACTATATGGGGAAGCTTGCCTGAAAGAGAGACCTTTTCAGGGTGTAAGGATACAAAAGGGGAGGAATCTCTCACACTGGAGTATACAAAAGGGAAGAGAAAACTCTTATTAGGTATTTAATTTAAAAGGGCATTTCAAAATATATTACACAGGCCCAATAAACAGGTGATTCATTTAAATATTTAAGAGGTTATTCAAGTGAGAAATGTAGAAAAGAGATGTAATAATCCTTCTGCAGGTGTCTGAAAGGGGTACCATTTTCTATCAAAGGTATACCAAAGGGGTACCTTCTCTGTCCAAAATTGTACATATGAAAGGGTAAGGGTTTGGACAACAGGGTGAAGATTGAAAAAATTAAATCCAGTTATTTAAACGTCTACAGCTTTAGCAGGGGATCTGGATTTTGTCTGCAATACCTGTAAATTTACAAAATTAAAGGGGACCCTCTCCCCCAGGTGCGCTACATGTACAGTGTAACTAGCATGGGATTCAGGCATGGTAGGAAAATGGTAAAATCATGTGCAGTTGCACATGGCAGAAATATGGAATTAAATTAAAATATTTAGGAAAATTGTATTTCTGTAATAGACTAGTCCATGGATGATATTTCTGTTAGGTCACGAAGACAACTCCATCAAGACCACCTGTCCCACCCAGGCCCTCTCAACCAGCAAAAGTATCAAGCTCATTTCCAGAACTTGATGGTTTGAGGTAATTTTAATGAAAAGTTTATTAAATGCTGCAATGTCAAATGGCACCCTTGTGTGCTGGGCCTTGACATTTTCTTGTGAGCTATGTGATACTCAATGTAGCAGGAACTTATCTAATGATATGTTTGTTCTGGAAAGAAATATAGAGACTTTGTTAATGGGGGACGAGAATGTTTGTACATGTACTTGTGTTCCAGTATCCTGTTGTTCGGTTTTAAATTTTGCGTAAATGTAGGAGATGGCTGCATGCAGGCTATGTTTGTACATGATGGTTGTGTTCATTTTAATTCGCAGTCTGGAGGAACTGAAGGATCTTAGTGATAAGCCTGAAATTATGGACATATTTTTAACGAAACTAGAATCAGTAAGTGAATATTTCATTGCATTTACAGCTGATTTCAATGCTGTGTGTAGACCCGGGCTTTTCAAAACATCATTCGCCTATTGATCAATCACCCAAGTGCTGGCGATAAATAAATTACATTCCACAGCCACAACTCTTTACAGTATTTTCAACTGGTGCAGAATGAACCCTTATGCAGTTAGGTTGTCAGAAATGGCTTTGCTTCGCTAAACCATTGGAATAAAACACCATATACTGTAAACAAAAAGTACAATTTTATGCTACATGTAAGTGGGCCGTAAACATGTGGCGTGACTGTTGTCTGGCTGTCTCGGCTTTGTATGAAATTAATCATCCACTTGACAAATGGAGAAGGCTTGAAGTTAAAGATTTTGTCTCCCAAAATTTAAAAAAAATATATCCTTTAGTGAAAAATTCCAATATCAATAGTTTTATGCATTTCCTTGATGTTTTTGGCCTTTGAGATCTCCCCATCCCCAAGAATTTCCAATCCCTTCTGTGGGGGGAGTATGGACATTTTCTGGAACCACACAAATGCTAGATAGCCTGCGATAATCTGGCATGCTTGACACTTAACAAACGAGGAAAAGCTCTTGTGTTAGTGAGTTTGGACCAAATGTACTCTTCATTCTAGAAATGTTTTAATTTTTTTCTTGCAGGTTAAGAAGTTAGAAGTTGATAAGGAAAAAGTAATGACGAAAAATGAAGAAATAGCTAGTAAGTGTTTTCTTGTTGCCCATATCAAAATGAAATAACACTTCTGAGGTGTGGTAATCCTTTGAGAATTGCCTTTGTGGCTTATCAGACTTGTCTGTTGCAGGAGGCAAGTTGATGTGGTGGTTAGCTTGCTGGACTCCAGGTCAGGTGGTCTGGATTTGAGCCCTGGGCTGGGTCATTGTGTTGTGTTCTTGTGCAAGACGCTTTACTCTCACAGTGCTTCTCTCCACCCAGGTGTAAAAATGGGTACCGGCGAATTTAATGCTGAGGGTAACCCTGTGATGGTCTGTCCTTCCATCCAGCGGGGAGAAGGAATACTTCTAGTCCCCTAATGCTATGGAGTCTGGGGTGAGATCTGGTAGCATTGGCCTCTTGGCTCTACACAGCCCTACCTTAAATGCTTGTCGAGTAAAATGCCATTCCACAATATTTTGTTTTCAATTAACTGAGTTGCATTTCCTTCAGGGTCGAATTTGTCCCTTCAATCCAAATTGGAGGGCAGTAAAGATGAACTTTTAAAAAAGGTAAGAGCACTGTAGTGCACTTCTATAAACTCAAGTATTATATGATGGAAAAGTCAGCCCATAAAAATCAAAGATTTATGATAATTATTGGCAAATGAAAACAAAGAATTTCCATGCATTATAAAAAAATATATACATATTTCAGCTCTTCCATAGTCTGGTAAGCGAATTGGTCTGCAATGCGTACATGTATGTACCGGTGTTTAGTGTCAACCCTCATTGGCTGAAGGAAAGCCTGTGAATACAGCCGCCTCTGTGTTTGTACTCCATCTCTCCCAGCTAGGAGCGATGAGAGGCGGCTGTATTCAACAGCTAGCTGAAGGAAGGAATATCGTTGTTATGATAACATGTACGTGTACAGAAAAGTATATTAATAAGAGCTGGAATCTTTTCTTATAGCAGCCAATACAGAAGTTGTTAATAGAATACATTTTAAGAAAATGCTTTGTGATTACTGTACTTCCTGGTTTATTTATTTATTTATTTATTTATTTATTTATTTATTTATTTATTTATTTATTTATTTATTTATTTATTTATTTTTTACTTTCCTTTGCAGTGTGAGCATGTTTCTGAGCTGAAAAGGCAATTTGCAAATAGCAGTCAAAAACAAAGGGAGCTGACTGAGGTAATGTTGACCAATGTTGTAGTATAAATTAATTTGTACTGGGATGAATGGCCGTATTGTAATCGGTCTAGAGAAGCGGAAAACACTGGACAACATTGATTCTGACATTGCCCTGCCCTGGTTCGTTCGTTCGTTCGTTCGTTCGTTCGTTCGTTCGTTCGTTCGTTCGTTCGTTCGTTCGTTCGTTCGTTCGTTCGTTCGTTCGTTCGTTCGTTCGTTCGTTCGTTCGTTCGTTCGTTCGTTCGTTCGTTCGTTCGTTCGTTCGTTCGTTCGTTCGTTCGTTCGTTCGTTCGTTCGTTCGTTCGTTCGTTCGTTCGTTCGTTCGTTCGTTCGTTCGTTCGTTCGTTCGTTCGTTCGTTCGTTCGTTCGTTCGTTCGTTCGTTCGTTCGTTCGTTCGTTCGTTCGTTCGTTCGTTCGTTCGTTCGTTCGTTCGTTCGTTCGTTCGTTCGTTCGTTCGTTCGTTTGTAAGAATATCATAACTAGGATTTGAACTTGGTATTATACGTCTCATGAGCAGATGGCTTTATTAGAAAAGTCTTACTTCCATTGTACCACAGCCTAATAAGCAGACATGTGACGCTTTCAACTTGTGCCAGCAGTCGTCCCTTCTTGACTAAATAGTAAGAATTTATAATTAATTATTTTTTCCGGTGATTCTACGAGGATCTGAGGCACGGTGTGTCTGTGTTTTTACCATATAGCATACAAACAAGATAGCAAAACTGTGCAGCTGTTCTCAAATGCCGCTTCTCTTTGATCAAAGGTTAAAACTGGCGCGCTTTGCACATTTTTATCTTCACAGATATTGTCCATAGCCGCGATACAAACGCATATGGAAAAAGCAGCTACCCAGGCTGAAGAAGAATCAGATGTAAGCAAATAACTACAGAAAGATTTTTAATCAAGATTAGTGAAACGAAAAGCTAATGAAGGCGTACTCTGTAGAACTTCGTTTGGCCAGTCATGCAGTCTTTCTTTGGGGAGTAAAGATTACGTTTCAAGGGGGTTGGGAGTGGTTCCGTGACAAGTACTTTTCTAGGATTGCGTTACGAACCAAAGGAGGCTTATTCGTCAAAAGAATGAAACACTTTGTAGAATTGATATTTATAGCGTTTCCTGGTCGTGAGGTTAAAGCACGAAAAGCCTCATCGTTTTAAATGGCTTGGAATTTACACATGATTTACACATTATTTTGATCGATTGATTGATCAATATCTAATTTCTTGACAAGTAACCGGGTGATGAGAATAAAGAATAACATCAACTCGACATTCTGTTCATGTACTTCTAGATTCTCACAACTGCCATTCAGGAAAGATGTATGTCACACTATAGGAGAATTGATGGCTTGCGTTTCGCACTGCACTGTTCACAGTCCCCTATTTTTCCATGACGTTGTAGAGGTTCGGTCGATGGTTGAGTTCGAGGGGCTGCCATCTTGGTTTCTTAATGCGAGCGAAAACTGGGGAGAGTGCAAAATGCCCTTGGGTATGGGCGCTGGGGGCTGCTAGGGGCGGCTAAACCAAGATGGCGGCCCCTCGACCTCAACGATCGACCTCTCCAACTTCACGGAAAAATAGGCTAAAAAAAATAGTCTGTGAACAGTCTAGTTTCGTACAGTGAACTAATGCTTGTATTATTTTCTTTTTCAAGGCCATTGCAGATGAGTTTCTCTCAAGTGAGTGCAAGAGTTTACCATTTGGATAGTACCATCACTTTGAAACGACGTTATAATTTGGCTCTTTGCTTGCGGTTTTATGACTAAATTGCCTTTACTTATTATTTTCACTTTTTTATATCCTTCGCAGAAAATATCACACCAGACGAATTTATTCAGAAATTTTTGGAGAAAAGAAAGGTGAGTACTCAACGTATTGCAAGTACCTTCTTTCTAACTCGTTCCCAGTCGCCTCTAATCTTCTCTAGGGAACTAGGGATGAATCAGTCAGTCTTTTCCCGCCAAGGATTAAATATCACGCCCCGCTTCTTCTTTTAATTTCCTCTGGGACCATTCAAGTTTTCTTGTTCTTTTTCAGTTGTGCCATAGTAGAAGAGCGAAAGAAGAGAAAATACGAAATCTCCACACAAGATATTGAGATATAACGAGGGTTATTGTCTGCCCACCAAGGAAATACCTGACTCAGGCGTCTTCGTGATGGCACGATCGACCTACTTTGTCTGTTCACGTGTTGTCGAATGGGCACGTGACGCTCAAAGGTTGTCTCTTGTCAAGGCCAGACACGAATCTGTGATATGCTATTGGCATTGGGATTTGCAGAGGACACGATGTGATTATGCACAGTGAGCTGGGAGAATACGGATGCGGAAAATATACCGTAGCATTCTAACATCCAAATTTTATAAAGCTTGCTTCAGATTAATGCATCTTGAATGTTAGTGTAGTTAATCATTTGTGCTTGCAATGTAGCACTTGTAAGCCCCGAAAGTAAATGCAGTTTAAGTTTTATTTAAGTATTTCCTGATTATAACGGTATCAATTATTATGAATTCTCTCGGATAGTGAAAGCTATCAATTAATGGATATTGTCTTAAATGATGTGACACTAAACTCTACGAGTAAAGAAATTTAAAATTTTTATGCCAATGAGCAGCAAGAATCAGCTAGGTTCGATTTATTGAAAAAAAAAAAAAAAAAAAGCAGCCGGACCCTTGTAAAACCTGATCGCAGGCGATGGTAAAAATTAAATCAAAGTGTAAAATAAAAATAGATAAATGATACTGTCTAAACGACAACCGTACATGTCGGGTGAGAAAATAATTGCAAAAAGGGGCTGCAATGTCTTGATGCTGTAAGTATTTTTTCCAATGTACAAAACTTATTTCAAATTAAAGGAAACTTCAAAACAATGATTTTCTAAAGAAGTAAAACACCAAAAAAAAAATGAAAATGAGAAAGAATCGTTACGACTGGGGACAAATAAGACGGGTTACGAACGAGCAAGGTAAGAACACAGTGGAAATAATTTCTAACGGTGAAGGTGAAATTTTTTGCTATTTCTTTGTCCTGATCCGTTTAATAGACCCCCACTTCTTTAGGGTAGTTGCATAGAATTTTTCACGGTGCAAAGCTATTTTGAGTCGGCTACCAGATCTCGCATGAATGGCTCGCTGCCCCTCGAAAGAACCATAGAAAATACAACAGGAACAATGCCCCTAGCCCCAAAACAATAGCAACTGCTACACCAGAGGACCAGGAGAATTCTGAACCGTTTGTTCTTTTCTTCTGTTTTCAGTCTCCCATCAAGGAAAAACCATCGGAAACTAAATTATAAATGGTCTTTCCGTCGGTTTCTGTTTTCGAAAAATACTTACCATAAGTCAACAGTCGTTCAAACCGGTTTATTCCGCCAAATAGTCAACATCCCAGGAGTCCTTGGGAAAATTTACCGATGAATGTATGTGACTTAGGGTGCTTTCCATAAGCCCAAATTTCGGGAGTTTTCGGTTGGAAACTAAATGGAACAATCCGCTGGAAGCGGAAAATTCCGGTATGAGTGGACGGACTACCTCTTGAGGTGGACCACTTTGACCAGTAGGCGGTTCGTTGAAACTAACTTTTATTTGCTAAATGACAACTCTTTCCTCCCCCCCCCCCCCTCCCCCCCCTTCAAAAACTGTTATTTCCGCCATGTTTGCCCAAACTTCAATTGGTGTGACCTGCTATCTTTTTATTTCGAGTCTTTCCTCAGCGTAAATCAATGCATGTTGTAAAGGGCGCTGATTTATTTTACTGTTAGAAATATATAATTGATAGTTATTTAGAATGAATTTACTTCTGTCATTGAATAAAATAAGTTCTCCAACTTTACTGACTACGCTGTTCTGTTTCCAATCAAAATTTGTTGAGCAGTTTTCACTTGAGTATCGAAAGTAATTCTCATTTGCTTTCGTTGTCCTTGGTTGAGCATTACCACGCTTACTGATTGGTTTAAAAATATCGCGCCATTTTCTCATCCAATCAGAAGTAAAGCCCATACAAGTCGTGACTCGCTCGCACGCGTTTTCCCGCACTTCGCGTCGTCTTCATTTACAGTGGAACCTCGATTTAACGAGCCTCAATATAACAAATCCCTCGGTATAACGAACGATGTTCTTAGCCGCAGTTGTAGTAAAACAAGGGCCGTTCGTTATAGCTCGGGATTTGTTTGTAAATGAAGACGGCTCGAAGCGCGGGAAAACGCGTGCGTGCGAGTCACGGTTTGTGTGGACTATACTAAATATACTTCTGATTGGATGAGGAAGTGGCGCAATTTTTTAAACCAATCACTAAGCGTAGTGCGCTTCGCACACGAACACTTCAATGCGCATTTCTATTTTCCTTTCTTTGTGAGCCATTCAACTCCGACACGCAGAAAACGAGCGACTTGGGTAAGTCAAGTGTATTGCCAAACGTGAGGTAGCATCCTATGCAGACGTTCTCTTGGCTCCTGCGAAGGAGGCTAAACGTGACGCTGCTTGCAGGCTAAGATGGAAGATCCTGATTGACTACTCGATTAAAATATACTGAAACAGCACGCATTTCATCAATATTCAACTAAGCGAACCAAATAACACGGACTTTTTGTGCGTAAATGTTAGTATCACATAAATTACAAGTGCTTACGAAATACAGTTATAAGGTCTAAATAGATTTTTACTCTTGAATATGGAAACGAATTTATTCATTTTGAGAGCTTTAATATTACTGGCCTGACAACGGTTTTCATGTGGTTAACATTTCTTAGCTTAATTCGACTCCATATTATATACTCAGAATTACAGTTTACAAGCTTTTAAATGATAATTTCATTCTAAAACGGTGTTTTAAATGTCTTCAAGTAATACAATATCTGCATTTATGCTGCTGAAATTCGACGAAAACTATTTTTTTTAACTAATCGACATGAATACTTTTCGGGTAAACAGCCATAACCAAGTATCAACTGGGACCGCCAAAGGGGTAACTGAGAAGCCATTTCGTGTCATTTGTCATAGCAACAAAAAGGGTATAAAAACAGCAACAGCAAAAGCAGTCACTTATGTCAGTGTCCCTATGTTTCTTTATATCACAGTTTCAGTTTTCATCTAGATTCCAGCCTCTTCTGATTATACACGCTGTCTTTAGGAATCTTTCAAACTTGCTACCTGTTATTATGTCGGCTTTCCCAGTGAAGACTCTTGAACTTTGCCGGTTACCCTCTCGGCTAGTGCAGTGATTGCGAACTTCTTGATTTTCTTCATCTCGTTCCCCATTCTTGCCCAGCTCGGTAATTCCCAACGGATGGACTTTCTTTCTAGATGACGATGGCTGCGGTTTTCTGGACTTCTTTTCCAAGCCACATTTCTTGGGTTCTTCGCCATTTCTTTCTTCAGTTTCCTGCACTTGAAGACTCTGCCCACTTCCTCTGCCTGCTTCGTATCCACTACCATCGCCAACTTTATGATGGGAGTGATGTTCAGCCAGCAAGTTTCCAATGCACGAGGCCACCAGTTCCTCCCCTCGTTTGCCTATACACTTTTGCCTCATTTGATTTCCACCTCGATCAACTTTAAACGCTTCTTCGCTTTCCACTCTTTCACCATTTCTCTTGCTGGCCATGACTCTATCGTGACATTTTTCACCGTTACCGCGGCCGTTTGGCTTCTCTTTGAAGTCGCTTGATCCGAATGGGTCTTTGAGGAACTGCTTGAAGGCAGACCGACATCTACTTGTTCGAAGATAGTAGATAATCGGGTTCACAGCGCTTGAGATGTAAAGACTGTACCAGGCGATTAATCCAAACCAGGTGTAAGCTAGGGTTAATGCTTCTTCCTTAGCAACCACTGCAAACATGATAGCAGGACCATAACAAAGGAAATACGCGGCTACGGTAATGGCGATTGTTTTAGTCGCTTTGATGTCCATATTTAGTCTGGCTTCAGCGTGAATGGGAGGTATGTTTAACTCTGCTCTCTGTTAAAAAAGGAAAGATAAGAAGCAGTGTTGCACAGACTTGGAGAGAGAGGGAGGAGGGTGGCTTTATGTGCACTTCGAATTCACTTCCTAATTGAACCTCGTACTTATAGCAACGTATTTTTTATACGAATGGTTATGTTTTTATGCTTAATCCCATAGCGGCTCCTCACGATTTAGTTTTATGGTATAACCATAGGAATCATAATTCCTGTTATGATATGTATGGATAATCAAATGGCGAAGGATAAAATGTCTTGAGAAATAATTTCACGCACATTTTGTCAAAGTTCTAATAATTTTCCGAGCTTTAAGAGGATAAGAGTAAAAAATATATTTCTTTTTTGCTGCAAATCAACGATTATATTTCTCTCCAATATTAGGAACGTCCCCCTTTTTGATTAAGATAGTTGTAAGCACTGTATAGTGTACAAACCAAAGATTGAAGTGTTAATTATAATTCCAGTTATCATTAACACACTGCGTTAACACATTGTGAGCAAAACCTCCCGTCATGTTCAAAACATGGCAATAATTTTTAGTAATTCCTGGTCGAAAGATGTTATGTTATGGCTTGCTTAGAAAACAAATTTCTTGGCAAGAAATTTGTTTAACATAATTAAAGTACCACTAAAGAAAATAACAGAAAGAAGTATAACGATTCAAATACCTCCTTTTTCTTCCTTTTTATTGCGCGGATCGTCAGAAAACACACAACTGCGCCAAAGATGAGGAAGAACGCCACGAATGAAACGAGAAACTGCCGTGCTTGCTTGAACATCTGTATTCTGTATTCAGAAACATGAGCTTCACCAAGATCAATCTCGAATAGCGGGATTGAGGACAGCATCACCGTAACGAAACTGATAAACCAGATAAGGACAACACAAACCAGAGCTTTCTTGTTCGACTTCCAGCCAAGGTACCTCAGACCAAACGAAATGGCCAGGTACATATTTGTCATCATGGCGAGCATGGAAGCAAGGTTGAGCATCGTGAAGTATCGAATCGAGATGCTCGTCATAATTGCCATAGTCTTACCTCGGAACCAGCTGGCCTCTAAAACGAAGAACGTCATCTGCGGCGGCAAGTTACTGACTGCATTGAACAGATCCACCAAGGCGAGATTGGCGACGAGAATGTTGGGAACTGTTCTTAAAGATTTAAATCGAGCAATGATCGCGAGAAGGAAACCATTGCCTAGCACAGAAGCTAAGATTAGAATGGCTGTTAATACGCCCATAATAACCTTGGTGAAAAGCGGTTTTGCTGGATTCATTTCTGAAAACCGTGCTAGGAAATGCCTTGTTGTGCCACTGACAGCCACATGACTTTTTTGAAAAGTGCTACCGTTCTTGCAGGTGGCGTTTTGGCCTTAAAATCGGGCGATAAAAGCAAAACCTATTTACAACTGTCTGATTTGTCTTGAATGATCCAAACTGAAATATCGGATACGTGGAAGTTAAGTTTTTACACCAATTCCTTACTTTTTTTATATGTTACGAAAACAAATGACGTTTTTAATATAATTTGTGTTTTGTTTCCGGGATGCGACGCTTTTAGCCAGTTTTAGACGGATTTTTTTGCTATGTTTGGACAAGAGAGGTCTCTTGGTTTGGAATAAATTAAATATTTCTCGCATTCAAGTTTACGTTTTGTGTTGCCACTAGGAAAGAACAGTAAAATTTTAAGGTTTTGCTGTATCAAAGAGTTGCGTTAGTACAAACGGCTTTTAAAGTACACCAATGGTTTGACGTTTTTGTAAGCGTGCAGTAAATTTGTGACAATGTCTGTCGACTGCATCAGGGAAAAGTAGAAAAGTGTTTGCGATTGCATGACGAATGGATATATTGCATGCGGAATGTTTTACTCGCTTTGTTTCTATAGAGACAAACTTTCTAATCTACAGTTTCCACAATCCATAAAATGGAACATCTCGTGTAAAGTCACAAGGCAATGAAGAAGCACATTGTAACACTTAAATAGAGCGCCGAAAACTGAGTAATTATATGGTACAAAGACTGCCTAAAATCTTTTAATGGAAAATACTGTTTTACTACCGGAAGAAATTTAACATCTTTTGTTTTCATTCAGTTGCCAGAAAGCTCCAGTTTACAACAATGTAAAGCTGTTATACGAATGAGACAACGAACCGATTTTGTAAAATTGAAACACGAAAATTGTACATTTCCATTAAAAATGTGCGTCAGTAATGAAAAGATATTTCAAAAGATGTTTCATAAAGCGCACGTTGTCACCAGAGCAGATGACAGACTGTAAATTTAAATTTCCCGTGCATTTGGCTTGCTAGCGGCATGTTAACAGAGCTTAGTGATGTTTAAACTGCAAGATGCACCTGTTTTTCCAGCCTTTGTACCGTTTCATTCATTTTTTGCGATGTACATCCAATTTCTGCTGGCAATTTTAAGAGAGTCCGAGTCGAACGTGAGGAGATGAATGATTTGATCACCAACTGCAAGCGAAAATTATCGTCATTCATATATGCATTGAATTAAACTCTCACAACCATGGAATACTTCATAAAGTTTATATGATGATGTATATGAGTGTTTTACGTTAAAATCGAATGTGACAGCAGCCAATCGATCAGCTGGGCACCACTGTCGCAGATTTATGCCTCAAATTCGAAACTATAATAAAACTTACACTAGTTAACTATTAACTACCTTTGTTTACGTTGCGTTTTAATTTTAGAACCGTTTTTTCTTTCATTATAGCACTGGCCCTGGAAGAACACAAGTTGTACTAGTCGTTTAAGTACTCTTTGGCGTAGTGCCAATCTTGCATTTTAATTACTAAGTTCTCGGCGCTCTTTCTTTATTTTAAGTGTTAGGAAATACAATATGTTTTCTTCATTGCCGCGTGTGACTTTATGTGAGATGCTCCATTTACTAGATTGTGGAAAATGTAGATTAGAAACTTTGCCTTTTTATGGAAACAAAGAGACCAAAACATACCGCTTTGTATCCACTTGTCATGCAATTTCGCTGATGTAGTCAACAGGCATTGACACAAATTTATTGCACGTTAACAAAAAAAGTCGACCCATTCACACACTGATAGATGATCTTTAAAAGCCGTTTGTACTAACGCAACTCTTTGATACAGCGAAATCTTAAACTGCCCTTTTCTAGTGGCAAAACAAAACATAAACTTGAATGCGAGAAATATTTAATTTCAGTTATTCCAAACCAAGAAACTCTCTTGTCCAAACATAACAAAAAAAAGAACCCAGATTCTAAAGTGCCGCGTCGAATCCCGGATACAAAACTATATCAAAAACATCATTTGTTTTCGAAATATAAAGAATGAGCAATTGGTGTAAAAACTTAACTACAGCGTATCCGATATGCTAATTTGGATCATTCAAGGCAAATCGGAACAGTTGTAAATATGGTTTTGCTTTTATCGCGCGATTTAAAGGCCAAGAAGTCACCTGCAAGAACGGTAGCACTTTTTAACTTTGATTCAGCATAAAAAAGTCATGTGACTTCGAATTGCAGTTGTCAGTGGCATAACAAGACATTTCCTAGCACGCTTCTCAAAAATGAATCCAGCAAAACCGCTCTTCACTAAGGTTATTATGGGCGTATTAACAGTCATTCTAACCTTAGCTTCTGTGCTAGGCAATGGTTTCGTTCTCGCGGTCATTGCTCGATTTAAATCTTTGAGAACAGTTCCTAACATTCTATTCGCCAATCTCGCCTTGGTGGATCTGTTAAACGGAGCCATCAACTTGCCGCCGAAGATTCCGCTCTTCGTTTTAGAGTTCAGTTGGTTCCGAGGTAAGACTATGGCAATCATGATCTGCATCTCGAATCGACTCTTCACGATGCTCAACCTTGCTTCCATGCTCGCCATGATGACAAATATGTACCTGGCCATTTCGTTTGGTCTGAGGTACCTTGGCTGGAAGACGAACAAGAAAGCTCTGGTTTGCACTGTTCTCATTTGGTTCATCAGTATCGTGACGACAATCTTGTCCTCAATCCCGATATTCGACGTTGATCTTGGCGATGCCCTTGTGACAGAATACAGGCTGCAAATCTTCAAGCAAGAAAAGAAGTTTGTCGTGTCGTCCATTGTGTTCTTCCTTATCTGTGGCACAGTTGTGTGTTTTCTGACGATCCGCGCAATAAAACGGAAGAAAAGAGAGGTAATAAATCGTTCGAATTCTTTCGGTTATTTACCTTAGAAGCATTTAAATTATAAATATGTTATACACATTTCTTGCGAAGCCATTACATTTTAAGGGAGCCACTGCGTGATATCTTTTCACCAGGAATTTCTTAAAATTATCGCGATGTTTTGACCATGACGGGAGGTATTGTTCACAATTATTTGCTAACGATAACTGGAAAATATAGTTTGAACGCATACACACTGCAGGGGCTTTGTCACGGATTTTAACAGATTTTCGAACAGCCAAAATACATATTTGTCCGGCTCGCAAGAAACCTAAAAATAATTGTCCATTTCAATTACCAATTGCTTTATTAGAGCACTGAAACTGTCAACAAGGGTCTTTGGCTGTGGATGGCTTGGATGGAAACGGACTTGAAAATTTAAGGATAAACTTTCCAAGTGTTTCCATGCATTTTCAAAAAATCAATATTTATAGCCGTGGTTTGATTTTTCTCCACAAATTAAGGTAACATATTACTTTAGATGTTCAAAGGTAATGTTTTTCGTGGTTTAAGTTGCCTACCACCAATTTCAGAATAGTTTAGACCAAAGATCCGCAAAATCCCCTGACGTAGCTTCTTTAAACAGTTGTTAAATTACTCCCTTATTTCGGCGGGCAATGTGGTCGTTAATTTGCAAGTTCCACATACGAAATTGCTAGATGCATCCTCAAGCCCAAGCCAAATTCAACGACACAATATCCAATATGGCGTAACAAACAGTGCCCGTCGTGGCAACCAGAAGGAAAATAAAACAGCTAACTATGGAGTTATTTTGTTCAAATGATTGTACGTAAAAAGGTCAGTGAGAAATGTTGAAAACATTTAATTTCTTTTGATTCATGCAATTTTTTTCTTTTTGATTGTACCTTAGCCATTTGATTAACCACACAAATCATAATAACCTCTTACTTACCGAGCGCGAGGGCAGTACTGGGAAATATTGGCCCAGGGTCGTGTCAGTAGGGACCGAGTGCAGCGAGGTACGTACATAAACGACGAGGGCCAATTTCTACTAGTACGGCTCGTTCAAGCTAAGTTAGTAAGTAGTTTATTATATGGCACTCGTTTCAGCTGAAATTTGAATTTGTCGGTCGGCAAAATCATTCGTATGAAAAAAATACGTGGTTAAAAGTCCAATAAGGAAGTGCCTTTGAAATGCCCATAAAGCCACCCTCCTCCCTCTCTCCAAGTTTGTGCAAAACTGCTTCTTCTCTTTTTTTTTAAACAGAGAGCAGAGTTGAACATACCTCCTGTTCAAGCCGAAGTCAGACTACAGATGGATATCAAAGCGACCAAAACAATCGCCATTACAGTAGCCGCGTATTTCCTCTGTTATAGTCCTGCTATTGTGTATGCAGTGGTAGTGGGCCATCAGGAAGGCAGTTTCAGCCTGGCTGGCTCCTGGCTTGGATTCATTGCCTGGTACAGTCTTTACATCTCAAGCGCTGTGAACCCGATTATCTACTATCTTCGAACAAGTAGATGTCGGTCTGCCTTCAAGCAGTTCCTCAAAGACCCATTAGGATCAAGCGACTTCAAAGAGAAGCCAAACGGCCGCGGTAACGGTGAAAAACATCACGATAAAGTCAGGGCGAGCAAGACGAATGGTGAAAGAGTGGAAAGCGGAGAAGCGTTTAAAGTTGAAAGAGGTGGAAATCAAACGAGGCAAAAGTATTTAAGCAAACCGAGGAATGACAAAGTGGTCTTGTCCATTGAAAACTTGCAGGCTGAACATCACTCCCATCATCAAGTTGGCGATCGTAGTGGGTATGAAGCAGGCAGAGGAAGTGCACCGAGCCTTCAAGTGCAGAATTCTTATATAGGACAAGGTGAGGAATCTGAAGAAGGAAATTATGAAGAACCCAAGAAATGTGGCTTGGAAAAGAAGTTCAGAAAACCACAACTATCTTCAGCTAGAAAGAAAGTCAATCCGTTGGGAATTACCGAGGTGGGCAAGACGGGGACTGAAACGAGGTGTAGAAAATCAAGAAGTTGGCAATCACTGCTCTGAGAGGGAAACCGGCAAAGTTCAAGAATCTTCACTGGGAAGAAACGACTTGACGACAGGTCGCAAGTTTGAAAGATTCGTAAAGACAGCGTGTATAAATTAGAATAGGTTGGAACATTGGCAAACTAGAAGAAAAGTGAACCTGTTGTATAAAGAAACATTCGAAAACATAGGGACACTGACATAAGTGAGTGCTTTGTTATTGTTGTTTTTTATACCCTTTTAGTTGTTATGACAAACGACACCACGAAATCAGATGGCTTTTCAGTTACCTCTAAAGATGGAGTTGAGTTTGTTCTTATGGCGCTGTCAGTTTGATTCTTGCTACGACTGTTAACCCAAAAGATTCACGTCGATTAGTTACAAAAATAGCTTTTATCGAGTTTCAGCAGCATAAATGAAGCGAATTAAATGATCATTAAAAAGTTTGTTAAACTGTAATTCTGTGTATATAATTTATAGTCCAATTAAGGCAGCGAGGTCCTACCCAATTAAACAATGTTCACCACATGAAAGTAAGTCAGTAATAATATTAAATAATATTGAAGCTTTCAGAATGAATTAAATTCGTATCGATATGCAAGATAGCTGTAACTGCAACTCAAAACTGTACTTCCTAAGCACATGTAATTTATAATTTGATACTAATATTTACGCACAAAAATTTCGTGTTATTTGGTTCGCTTTGTAAATTGTTGATAAAATGCATGCTGTTTTAGTATATGATTTTAATCGAGTAATCAGTCAGGATCTTCCGTCCTAGCCTGCGAGCAGCCTGACGTTTGGCAATACACTAGACTTGCCCAAGTCGCTCGTTTTTTCTTTGTCAACAGAGGTATTTGAATTGGTGGCTTACGAAAAAAAAGGAAAATAAAAAAGCGCATTGAAGTCTTCGCGCGCGAAGCGCACTAAATCCACGAATGACTCGGAACGTTGTGTCGGCAAGTTGTGTCACTTGCCGACTAGAAATCGATTCTAGCTGGTGTTTTTTTGCCGTGAATTCATTTGCAGTGTGTTGGTTCTTTTATTTTGTTGTCGTCAGTGTCGTGTGCCGGGTGCCGGGTGCACGCTGACGCGCGCCGTGGCGTGTATAAAAAGTGCGATTATCTTCGCTGCAGGTGAGACAAACCCGGGAGACAAGTCGCTCGTTCTCGCGATCAGCCGCCATTTTGATTTTGAAGCCCGCGCGCGTCCTCCTTATCCAACGGCCTACTTCGAATCAAACGAGCGACATGCGAGTGGCAAAGCTGCGAGAACGACTCGTCGAACGAAGCGAGCACGCTTCGCTCGCCGAATCGTTCTCCCGCTTTGCCACGGACTCGTGTGTGTATTCCCAAACGTGAGGCTTCTCGCAATCTTCTTCCATCAGTGTAAGGAGATGTTAAACTGGTAAAAAAAACCTAGTATTATTTATGACGGATATATATAAGCCACGAAGCCATTCGCCGACGTTTTGATAAACAGGAACTTTTTTCCAAAGGACAACCGCTTAATGCGTTCTCTTCTGCAGTAACTAACAATCAGCACAAATAAATATTTTGCTTGTATTGTATTCAACCAACCACGTTGTACAATTATAAAGAGGGTAAATACCAGTGTTCAAATGTACATAATGAATTCCTTGACTGCAAACAACGTTTCTAAGCCGGGTAACGACAAGCATAGTTAAATGTCTTGAATAAATCAACCTATATTGCAAATAGGCGTCATGAATAATCGAAAAACGACCCTGCAAAATATCAGGAAAAGCCCTTTAAAAATAATTTGATAAAATATAATTCATAACAGTCGAGAAACAATAACGCAACTTGGAAACGTATAATTGTCAAATAACACAACACGTAACGTATACTCCGTGACGTTCTGTTGCGTGACGTCTAGCTGTAGTCACGCATGACTCGTTTGGAACATCAATGTTCTGAAGACGTCAAACTCCTTACAGAAACAAACTAAAGCAACTATTTCTGCAAGGAAGGTTAAACTGTATAGTAGGCGAAGTATCAACAAATATTTCAGTTAATCTCAAGGGAGAGTTTTTGTCGTCATTTTCTGGATTGACCGCAACAACCCTTCTTGCTTGCGAAGGAGGTTGCTTATCTTGCTCTCTCGTAACTCAAGCTTCCTTTGCAGTATGTCGTCGTCGTAGACCCAGCATCCCTCGGAATGATCCGTGTTAGGCTTGATTGACAGGCACGATCCATTGGCGTCATGAGTGACGTCTAGATTTGCTGCAAATGGCTTTCCGGCGCTGTTTTCTGCTACGCAACTTTCTTCGCTCTTTGTTAAGACGTTTTGTTGCTTTGCTGCGATTTCTAACAAGGCAAAGATTGAAAAAAAATGAACAAGGTTCACGAGTAAAGGAATGGAGAATGTAATAGGTGGGTTCAAGTTGATAAAAATTCACACTTGATTCAAGTTCACTTGAATCAAGTCCTAGTACCTAATCCTTTATTTTGCTTTCACGTGCAAACTGCTGCAGCTGGCAAGCTCAAAAACTGGCAGCTTATGATAAGCTACTGTATTTGTAATTTTGCGTGTCGCTAAGACCATACTGCGTTACCATGGCAACCCAGCTAAACATAAATCAACCACAAAATCTGTGTTCAGCCACCTTGATACCTCCCTGCCAAACGACATTTTGTCATTTCAAGAAATTCAGTTGGCACGAAATTACCGAAATACGATGTTTATTTGTGGAAATGGCGGCATCCGACTTGATTTCAAAATACCAAATTTCCGTAAAATTAAAAGCAAGCTCTGCAGTGGAGTTAACTAATAAATTCTGAGAGATCTGCATTGACTGGCTATCATGGCATACAATTAAAATGTAAAAATAAAACGCAATAATCCATCATGGCGCGAAAATATCACGTGTTTGTATGGAAATACGATCTCAAATCATTTCCGTAAAATAAGCGTTCTGAAAAATTCAAATTCT